>SNQJ01S0105730.1:70671-83173 GCA_010110895.2 Picea sitchensis | reverse complement strand
TGTAGTTTGTAAAAGAGTTGCAGGAAATTGGTCACGCTCCCTTGTATCTTGTAGAATTCTTCATTTAAATAAAGTTAAGGCATATACCTTTGGTGTTTCCTATACTTGTGTGTTGTGGTCTCTTTATGTGGATGAATGTTATTATCTTTGTAATGCATTGTATTGGCTAGTACTATGAAATATTGACAAAGTATAAAAGTATTTTTGAGATGTTTTAAGGCTATGATTGAATATATGCCTACTATTAAATGAACTTGGTTGCATACTTAACATATTGTAGCTTAAGGTGAAGTTGTGGCATACCTTAAGTGAAAATGTGTAGTCTATGTATAGTGAGTGCAAGTGGGCCAAGCCCATGTGGCGAAGGTAAGGTAGTGCCACACAACCGAAAATGATGAAAAGAAAATTCCAAGAAAAACTCTTAGATCCATGACATATACTTTTTGACATTTATAACACTTTCTATTTGCATATAATTTGTAAATACAAAATAAATTTGATGTTAATTATTATAATTTTATTAAAGAATGTGTTTTAGCTATCATTTCATTATTCTATCTTAAAATTTGAAGACATTTAGAAAATATTTTATATTTTATGACTTTATTTTGATATCATTATTATAATTAATGGAAAAAATATTAGTGTCATTTCCTTCAATTTCGATATAATGTTCCAATTTAATTTATAGAATTTTGATATTAATGTTCATAACAATATTTGGATGAAATAAGTTTATTATAAAGAAATTTAATATTGATGTATATAATATTTGAACGAAAATAATAACTTCTCAAATCTTACGATAAATTTGACTGTAGAATTCGTGGAAATCATTATTGGGGATGACTTTAAGTTATTTGTTGTTGGTGTCAAGTGTTTGAACCAATTTTTGTTAGACTCTTCAAATGGAGGTATTTGTGAGGCTTAAAATGAATGTGATCTAAAAGACAATAGTATAAAATGATCCCAATCATTTCATGTTTAAAGAGGCATTATGGTTTTCACTTAAGAAAAATTTGAAGAGAAGGGAAGACACTAAATTTGGACAAGACGGAATTGGGTTGCTCGATAGGCCCAGAGAAGTTTGTGTCTCCACAAGGTCGAAGATATCGCTGCACTTGCTTCCACTATCGTCGCATACCCACTAAATATAGTCAGTGACTATATGTTTCTAAAGGAATAAGCTATGCCTATGAACTTGCCTCCTTTAATGGGATTTTTTTTTTCCAGTTGCAGAAACAAGTATGTGAACTACAATCCCAGTTGATTACTTCTCAAGCACCGCCAACAAGCCAATATCTTTGATGTTTCTCACATCTAGTAATTATAGTATTTGGAGAGAACTAGATCCCTTTGACTCTCCTTGGACATAGGGTATCACATCCCACAAGGGTGATGGACAGAAGAGTATAAATGTCTTTCCTTAGAATGTGTATCTAAGGTAAGAGGATTCCTGCCAACTATTTGAAAAAAATGTCTAAAAAACTTGAGAGGAAGCCCACCAACTTTTCGACAAGATATCTACAAAGAGTTGAAATGATGATTACACTCTATTTGAGGAAATGTCAATGATTGTTTTGGTTTTTTATTTAGAGGGAAGCATACAAATCTGCCTGAAAACCCCTTTTGGGAACACCATTAACACTATTACCTTGGAAATGGAGGTAATTTTAACAATTTAATCAAAGTACAAATGCGCTAGTGAACAAATTTGATGGCTTGAAAAGTGATGATTAAAGTTTCATAAATCAAGCTCATGTTGTAAAAATGTAGAATGTGCTCATCTTATAGTCTTCTTGTTTCAAGGGGTGCCAAGACCAGCAAAGAAATACAATGGATACATGAGATAAGGATTGAAACTTCAAAATGTGCATGCATTTTGGAGATATAAGACTTATAAAATTGTTTAAGTAGAATGCATACATTTTGGAGATATAAAACTTATCAATTTTTTAAAGTAGAATACTTCTTATCACCTTTTGACTTCATCATCTAAGGAAATCCCGAGCACACACCTAACCTCATGTTGTAATATAGGAAAACTTATGAGAGTGTTACCAGTGGTTCTTTATACAAAGAAACATATATGATATATTATTATACACACACACACACACACATAGACATACATGGAAGCATACCCAAAGTAGTGGGAGAACCAACAATATGCACTTTATTATGTACAACATTGCCGACCTTTCCTCTATTACATAGTCGAATATATATACTTGTGTCTACAATTACCTATCAGTTACAACTTCTTAACTATTGTGATCACTCAACTCTAACACTATGTTCGAACAAATTCTATACTCAATGTATGCAATCGGCTTATTTGGTCAACTAACGGGTCTATTCAACAGGGCCGACTAGCCCCTACAACATCTCCCCTTCTGCAATTCCTTTCTCATCCAGAGCAAGGGGAAGGGTGTGATTATTACATTGAGAAGAGTTTTTAGAGAGAAAGGATTACAATTTTTTAAATGAGAGACACAATATTAAGAATGATTGGCTTTGTCGAATCTTCTATTGTTCCCTTTTGACAATATGTTGGATTCTTTCAAGTCGTTGTTGAAGCAATTTTAAAAGAGTAGAATATATTTTTATATGATGAAGAAGAAATAAAATTTTATCGGCCCGAGCTCATTCATTTTGGATCCTTCAAGCTGGTTCGGTTGGTGCAAACTGTATGTTCCTGGACTAGGGTCGTCTCTCTCGAAACTTGGTTCTATTACCATTCTCGTCGGATGACTCTAGTTGTTGTGATGATCTGTTGGCTAGAAGAATGACTCTGTCCTTCCTCTCAAACCTACTCACTTGTTGATGCATATGGTCGGAAGCTAAGACTCCCCTTTCTTTGAATTGTGTAGGAGTCGGTTGATGGCCAGATGGTGCCAAAGTGTGTTAGGAAGAAATGTGTAATATCTCATCGATGTTGCAGATTTCCAATGTTGATGGAGAGGAGACCTTATTTCCTTTGTGAAAACAAGGGAAGCTCCCCATGATGTTGGTGGAGCTTAGTAACTCCTAGAGGAAATATACATGCATATGGATCAACTCTCATGACTTCCTCTCTGCCTCACATGCAACAGAGTATGCTTCCAATTGATTTCTTACACCTCCCCTTGGTTGTTTTATGGCAGTTTTGGCACGTGGTTGGGGAAGCTACTAATGGGTGGAATGATGTAGAAAATTATAATGTTTTACTTCCTTATGTGACTTTATCTCGTGTGATCCCCCAATCTTTCCATGAGGGAATCCAACTCAACTTCCTCCAAAACAACTCTCTAGTCAATTAGGCCAATGAGATTTATTGTCTATGTCGATCAGTCGACTTGTCCCTCAAAAATTCTTATCTATTGAATTATTTTATACTTATAAAAACTTTATACATTCAAATATACACTTGACAAAAATAAAAATAGCCACCGAATGATTTATCTCTTGGTTGAACATGTTCTTCTAACCGCTCTGTCTGTCCAACTATTTCCTCCTAGATCATTCACAGCCACTGATGTAGCTTTATGTTTGGAGGAAGTACTATTGTTCCTCTATCCAAGTGAGACTTCTCAATTCCTTCGAATACCATCTTTGGTGTCACTGACTAGTGGCTTGTAGTCAGGAAGTTCAACTCCAACATTATTGGATTGAAGAATTGGAACCTTTGTCTATATGGCGAAGTAGCACCTGACTGTTGTGTAGGTTGTTGTGGCAAACCTTCAAATGAAGTATAGTATATTTTTGGAGCCATCCTATGCAAATGTTGTGAGAACATATTCCATTCGTCTATTGAGTATTGTGCCTCCGACCCCAATGTTTTTAACTGTGTTAAAAAGTCTAATTTATCTATTATGGGGTCATCTTGCATTGGTGTCGCTTATGGGTCAAACTTTTGCTCTTCTTTGTGTATTTTTTCTATGACCTGGTCGAGGTGCCTGACTACATTGTTTGTTTCCATCTGGACCTTATTTCCTTCTCACAACCATTCTCTTTCCCGTTGTGATAAATCTAGCTCCACTTCTTTCTCTCTTATGATCTGATTTTCTAGAGCCATCTTCAATTTTGGATCAGTTGTGAACTATTTTGTTTTCCTTAAGTCTAATGTTACTGTCTTTTGGGCCCTAAGTTTACTATAAGTGGAGGAAAAATAAGAGGGCCAGTTATTTACTACGGTATTTAGTGTTGTTTCTTTTTTGGTTGTCTCTTCTAGACTTTGTCGAACCTCCTTGAATTTTTCATGTTCCACTTGGAGGATTAATGTTGTTTGATTGGTCATTATTTTTTGGTTGGCTATCATCATTTTGGTTATGTAGTTGCTTCATTTCTTTGTTTTCTCTCTTTAGCTCCCATATTTCATGATGACTTCGAGTATGTTCCTCGACCATTGCTTCCACCAATCCTTTAAATGCTTCCAAAGGGTCCATTTATTTTGTTGAGTGTTCTATGCCAAGTTTTTACTTTATCAATGTCGTACAGCCATGTAATACCTCTTTCTCCTTGTTTTTTCTCTCTACCAATCGGTCTTCGTCCTTCATGGCTATTTTCCACATGTTTGTCGATTCTTTTGTGACTTCATTATAGATGTAGAATATTTGTGCATCAGATGTTATTGACAGGTCAAAGGCCATTTCTTTGGTCGAGTCGGATGACTTGACTGGTCCGATTGTTGTGAATGTCATAACCTTAGAGGTGGTTTCTTTTATGTGTGTTGTCTTATTATTATTCTTATTATCTTTCTTTTTGGTCTTTTGTTTTTCTTTGTATTTATCTTTCTTTCCATCCTTATCATGATCTTTTCCAGAGTCATTCCCTTTATTTGTTTCATTATCTTTTCCAGGGTCTTCCCTGTTATTTTCTCCATTCTATGTGTTGTTTCCTGAGTTTCCTTCGCCATTTTTCCCAACATTTTTGTAATATCCCCCAGCAGAGCCCCAATTGTAATTATGAATCATAAACATGTTTGTTAGGATGGTGAGCCAAGTTATAATAATCTAGTAGGCTTATGTGATGATTAGGCCACGGAGCCTAGGATGCTAAGGCCGGGGGCCTGTTTTGTATATGTAATTATGCAAAATCATTAATAAAAATTATACATCATTGCGTGTAGACCCTCCACGAAGAAAGAGTTATGGGGGACTAAGCTCCACTAGGTGGGAGGGGGCTAAGTGTGTAGGCCTAGAGGATAATCTAGAGGGATTACTTCTAAAGGAATAATATTATTATATTATTATTTCCTAGAGGATAAGATTTGACTTAACCATACTATCCTAAGTTCCTGGAGAAAGGGGACGAGTGTTAAGTGGAGCTCATGCAGCTTCAGGGAGACATGTGTCAACCAAGGTGCATGCATCTTTTAGGTAGAAGGTCATCTCGTTGGGGGGGGTTCCCTCACCATTCGAATTACTAGGACGACTGGCATGATCCTTCACCATTTGGTCTGCACTCTCGCGAGGTTAGTCACCCTGGAAGTTCACCATACTCCCCACTGAAGCACGTACTGAGATAGGAAGAGCCCAAAACCTACAGATATACTTGAGTTGTCCTATGTATTTCCTGTAGATCCCAACACAATTCTGTTCACCTGAGTCGTGCTCTATCTTAGCGTTTGGTTGTTGCCATTTTTCGGTGTCCATACCCATTTTTTGTTGTTGTCGTCACCCATGTGTAACTGAATTTTGTTGATGTTGTCACCCATGTGTAGTTGAATGTTGTTGCTTGCTTCTTAGGAGTTGAATTGAAGAAGCAGGTTGTCAGGCCTGTGAGCAACTCTCCCAGGTGAGAGAGTTTGTTGGGAAATGATTTCTCCTGGAAGGGATTCCCATAGAAGCTACAGTACTTTGATACTTCTAGTCCAGCCAGTTTCTAACTCCCAATGTAAGGGAGGTGTAATAGTCAACGGACTTGTATTAGTGAAGGTGTACCCTCCTGGGGTGGAGCAGGCATGTGGGGAATGAGGGTCTATGGGTTGTGGGCGTAAGTGGCTCCTGGGATAAAAGATCCTTCCTGTTGTTCTGTGCAACTCCCTTGTTGTCCTTACCAAGCCTAGAATTCCCTTGCCTGGTGGAGTTTAGTCCCATCTCGGGGGTGACCCACTACTGAGCATGATGAGAAATGTGGTCTAAGGCTGGGAGGTTCATGGAAGGTCTACACGTAGTTGGTGGTCTTCTATTAAAATATAAGTACCACTTTTATGTTCATTTACATGTTGTGTATTTGTACATGTGTTATAATTGATGAGTAATGCATGCTTATGTTGTATGTGTACGCTTACTATTATTTCCACATTAATCTGTGTATTAACAGAACATGTTGTATGTTTATGTTTATATATATGCACATGATAATTGTCATTTCTATGAGGTAGCATGTCCTGGCCTAGGTGGCCTGGATGTGTTAATGTTTCTTCCGCATGAACATGTGTATGAGTAGAGTATTGACGTATGTTTAATTGCCTTACATAGATATATATATATTTATATCTGTGAATACCAGATGTTATCTCTATCTTCTGGTTAAGTTTTATAGGTGATTATTTCCTCAAAGTTGCTCGAACGCATGGCCTGGCCTGTTGTTTAAGGTTGGGAATGTCACAGAAATGGTATCAGAGCAGTAAAGGAGGAAAACTTAAGGTTGTTTGGGTAGTGTTATCCAGCCTGTTGGTGGCTAGGGAGGTTACAATTTGGTATCAAAGCCATGGTTTCAACACTGAGCCTAGATGAGCCATGTTATTGGTTACCGAGACAAATATTTTAGAGTGAATTTTTGTCAAAAGGGACAAAATTCTAGGTTCAGAACATCTCTGGGTGTAAGGAGTGTGTCGACAGAGTCTTTGACTCAAAAATATCGAGAGAAATAGCTTGAGTTTTCTCATGAAGGGGCGCGAAGATCTGTTGCAAGGAGTGCACAGATCCGAAAGTAAACTAAGTGTCGAAGCAACCCTCTAAGGAGAAAGGGTTCGAGAAACGAAGCTCGAGAGAGATAGCAGGGAGAAATATTCAAAAGGGGAGAAATTATCAAGGTTTAACGAGTTAACGGCTAGTATTTATTCAGGAGGAAATGGAGTCACCCCAGACCATCTGATCTAGAAAAGTTGTGAGGTGGTTATCCGTGAGATCCCTTGGAAATCCACGGAGTAACGAAGTTCATCTGTGTTGTCGATCCGAGAGAGAGGATATGTGGCGAAAATCCATGGACTTCGGTGAAATTGTTCAGAGAATTAGTGTGTGTTGAGGTGAGATTTCCCAAAGCCAGAAGCTCTGAAGCCCCGAAGAGCCGAAGTAGTGAGTCATGATGACGTCACCTGGAAGTGACGTGAACCTCTCCTATACCTACCATGTGCCCCCACCTAGAATGTTGACAACTTTACTATGTGGGCCCTGAGATTACATAACATAGTTAAAGGTCGGTGAACCCACACTGGTGTTGATCACGATACATCATTATCAACGGCCAGGAGGCATTGCGTGGACCCAAGTTGCACGAGAGTTAATTCTCCAAGGCGGTCCCACAATCCAAACCATGGTTTCACCGAGGGGGTACGTGTTAGCATGGGGACAATTACGAAATGATCAACGGGTTACTCCAAAACCGTTGACCCATGTCCCCGCAATTGGAAAAATATAAAGTTTGATGTGAATTTTCGGTATATTTTAGTTCAATCAAGGAAACTCTGGGCCTCATTGGACGCATGGCGCTAGATCGTGAAGTCTAGAGACTTGGCACTCTGAAAGAAATGGCTTGTGATGGAATGGGAGGAAAAAACCCTGAAGCCCGGAGTTCCACGATAAATCCCAGTCATCAGTTGTTGAGAACCTGTGGACCATTGATCCACCCCTCTTCGCGAGTTTGCCAATTCGACACTACGGGAGATTATTGTGATGTGCTTTGAAATCTATCGAATCCTAGAGTACCAAATCTCCTATCCACCATATATCTTAACAAAAAATGTGGACTGTAGATCCACCGTCCTTTGTAAATTCACCAGTTCAAGGTTCTGTAATGTTTGTGATGTTTGTGATGTGCGGAAAAGGAAACCTTCGAGGCTCTGGAGCCCCAAAATTTAAAGTCTCTTTATAAGCTCCCAACTATTAGCACTTGGTCACAACTGTGGTCCCATGCGAATTAAGGGCTCAAGGAAAATGGGGGCTAGTTCCTGAAAACTGTGTTAAAGAAAGGAAAAGGGGTTAGGAAGGAAGCCCGTGGGTTTTTTCTGGTTAGGACCTGCATCAAGGAGGTACTAAAGACCTGGTAACTTTATTATAGGGTCCAACAAATATTTAAAATCCATTAGCTTAGAGAAAAGAGATCGTTGTACAAGAAGTGCATCAGAGAAGAAGCACAAATTTTAAAGGATAATAGATTTCTGCTCAAGGCTCAGAATTGAGCAAGGAAGTTGTGATTGGAAAGGTCTTGGAAAGAGGATTCCAGATGTAAGGGTTACATTAAAACAAAAAAAATTGCTAGAGATGTCTCCAAATAGAAGAAAGAAGGAAGAAGGTCAGGGAAAATTCTTTATTCTACATCTGAGATTTTTCAGAAGTCATTGGATCATATGTTGGGTTCGATAAGAAGCATGGAAACCCCAAATGGAATTCTTGTTTGGGGAAGATAGTCCAGGTGACAATATTTTCACATCAAATGTGAATGCTAGGTGGAGAAATCCATCTGCAATACATGATAATGCATGAACCATAAGTTCGTATGGAGATGCAAATAATGGGAATAAGGAAGGAAGGTTTTATGGAATATTAAAGAGTTTGGATATAAGATGTGACATATCCAAAGATCATCCCTACATATTGGAGATAGCACCTCCATTATTACTATCATAATGTGCATTGGAATCATGGCATGAAGGTCATCAAATATGGCATGATAGAAGTTGAGTATGCATGTTAGAAGGCTAAATCAAATTGCTTCAAGAAAGAAGTTGGTATTAACTAACCAAGGTTACTCAGAGAACATGATTGGAATTATAATTTGTTCATGTAGGAGATGAATCAGAGGAATCCAAATAATAACGGAATGTTGAAAATTAATATCAGCATAATATGTGATGGCAAGTATGCAAAGTAGACAAAACAAAAACTCCTAGATGGAGTCAAGTCCATGAACATCCTAAGATAATGGAATAAGAAATCATGAGATAGATATCAAGCTAATAGGAATGCATGTCAACACTCCAGGAAGGAAAGCTAGAATAATAGAGGATTGTTGATGCACTCCAAGGGTGTGAAGGTATTTCCATAAGAGCATGGAGATATCAAGTCAAGAATAATTTAAAAGTGAAGTGACTTCTAAAGAGAAATCAATAAGGAACCAGGAAGAAGAAAATGGTTCTACGCATGGTTTTGAATGCATAGGAGATGGTGCCTGAAAAGAATCCATCTTACGTAACATAGATCCATGAGTGACAACCCAAAAGTTTGGAGGTATAACTTGAATCTATGATGGTAAGGTAAAATAAGGACTTTCATTTGATTCTATGCAACTAGAAAAAGGGGCATATGTGCATCCTTACAGTATGCTAGAGATTGGATAGGTAAGTCAAGTTTGAAGCTAGTTGGGATAGATGGATCTAGAAAACAAATAAAAAGTTGAAGGTTAATGTCAGCATTAGTAATTGGTTGGAAATGCAAAGGCAGCCAAGAGTGATTTGGATAGAAAGTGCTCAGGACAAAAATAGGCATGTACAGTGACTACAATGAGAGCACAAGAAGATTTAGGAATCCAGGAAGAATTGAAGACTTCTGGGATCAGCAAGGAAAATTTTTACAGGGAGAAAGAAGTTTTTGAAATTGTGGTAGCAGCAGTTGAATTAGGGTTGGTTGAACAACCATAAGAAGAATAATAATTATTTCATGTTGCAAGTGTTTTTTATGATGTTGCTACATAAGGAGGGAAGCAACAGAAAGATGGAGTGTTGGTTATAAGTTTGATAAAAGAAGCATGAAAGCTTCTACTTCCATCAGCCATACAGGTAACCTCAAATTTATTAATGGAAGTCATGCAGGTATGTGTTTTTATTACTCTTTTTGCATAATTGTTGAAGGTAATTTAGGTAAGAATTTTCTCAGCCAGAGTTATTTTATAAAATCACATGATTATATTATTTGAATGCATAACACTGGATGTGGTAAAGGCTGGAGGCCTGTATTAATTCAAAAAAAAAAATTAGATTTTGAATGCACACACTGACATAGTAGAATGTCATCTTAATTTGGTTATGGGGTAATAACCAAAGAATTAAAAGATAAGAACTTTTTATAGGAATGAATTCCAGTAAGCTAGTCATGTATGAGACCAGGACATGGTTGGATATGTCAAGGTATGAATATGGAAAGGTTATGATCCACACAGGTACTAAAATATTCTTACCTTTAAATAAAACTTGGACTGCAACCTTTTTGCTAACACTAATGAACACCACATAATTATATTCTTGGTGTAGTGTTTGGGTCGAAAAGGAAGGCATCCAATTAATTGGGAAGACAATAGGAAGCATGTGGAGAATGTGTTAACACATTGGCCATAATTCCAACTTATGGATGGTGAGATACATGACTGAGATAAAGATCATTATGTAATTCAATGCAAGGTGCACTGATTAATTATGCATTGAGAATTTCACTCATGCATAGTAAGTGATAGAATTTTATACTAAATGAAATGGTTGAATGTGTTTTGTAAGTACATGCATATATATTATTGCATGGAAATAATTGTTACTAACAGCTGAAATGTTGTTAACTCATGAAGTTGAGGACATTTCAGGGAGGTGTTAGACATTGCAACAGGAAAGTTGCAAGTCAAGTAGTCACATGAGCATTGACTACAGGAAATTTTCTTGTTCAGAAAAAGAAGTAATGAACTTACAGATATTATTGTGAACATGCATATGCATAGAATGATGAGTCATTATATTTGATTAAATTGTTGGATAATTGTGATTGAATTGCTAGGTGCGGGAAATTATAAGATCACTTCATAAGATTTTGTACATATTTCAATTTAATTATGATGTATAGCAAATATTGACAATTGGTGGTTGTATGCAAGATGAAGGATTGCAGGAAAAATGGTATGCAGTTGGTGCCTGTGGAAAACCACAAGGAAGGTTGCATTCATAATATGGCAATAGCCAAGAAGACTTATGAAATAGAATTTCATGTTTTTTTGGGGGGGGAGTTTAATTCCCTTATGAACTAAGTTGGAGTTCCTAAATGAATTCTTTTATGTTCTCTTATGATAATTTCATGTGGGTGATGCATATGAAATGATGTTGACTAAAGTGGAATGTTGACTACAAAGAGTAGCTCGAGGAAGATGTCGATTGGAGACCTCTGAGGGCAGTTGGAACTCCTCGAGCCACAGTGCTCTAAGACTTTCGTTCTGGCCTATTGTTGAAGCCCAAGGAAAGGGAGGTGTAGCAGTCGATGGACTGTGTGACAGAGAAGGTGTACACTCCTGGGGTGGGACGGGCATGTGGGGAATGAGAGACCGTTGGTTGGAGTGTTGTTGGGGTTTGGTACCTTGGCCTAGACCATGTTGATATGGAAGTGTTCTCAATCAAAATATAAGTATCAATTCTCTATTTATTGTATGTTGTGTATGTTGTAATACATATATAGGTTATAATGTTATTATAATTTTCTGTATATATATTGCATGTATGTTCTAATGTTGTTTCCGAATGAATAGGTGTACAAACAGAGTGTTTACGTCTGTGGAGTCATAGCTCTGCTAAGAGTTTATCAATAGTGAGATCTAAGGTTGGGTGGAACATCGTGGATCTACAGCTAGTCGATTCTTTCAATTAGGTTTAATTGAAGCATGTAACAAGGAACAATAAGTTGAATGCTTTCCTGAAGCAACTCTATGGAATAGAGCAATTGAATTTTAGTTGTAGTATGAACACCAAAATTGGTGCTTGAAAGTAGAACACTAGGTGGATAATAGGCTTCCAATAGCTAAAGATTGGAGCTTTTTGAAGAATTTTTGAATTATATATGTATAAACAAGTTGCACTGAGGACAGTAAAAAAATAAGGGGAGGGGATTTTAATATTCCCCGGCAGAGCCCCAATTGTAATTATGAATTGTAAACATGTTTGTTAGGCTGGTTAGCCGAGTTATAATAATCTAGGAGGATTATGTAATGATTAGGCCAGAGAGCCTAGAATGCTAAGGCCAGGAGCCTATTTTGTATATGTAATTATGAAAAATCATTAATAAAAATTATACATCATTGCGTGTAGACCCTCCACGAAGAAAGAATTATGGGGGACTAAGCTCCACTAGGTGGGAGGGGGATGAGTGTCTAGGCCTAAGGGCTAAGCTACAAGGCTTATGTTAAGGTCCTACCCCGCACATAGGTAGATCAATGTATTCGGATGTAATAAAGGTAAATATTAAAAAGGCCTTTCAATAAAATAGAATAAGGCAGATGTAAGAAGACCTAATAGAAGCTTCCGCTTCTAGAAGGATCTTCCTCTAGATGC
>SNQJ01S0105730.1:40472-70661 GCA_010110895.2 Picea sitchensis | reverse complement strand
TCTAGAAGGATCTTCCTCTAGATGCTTCTCTTAATAGACATATTTAGTATAAATAAGGGGCGAGGGTATGAAAACCCTAGCTTGGAGATTATTGTAATAGAGCACTGCTTGACTGGAGGTTGCCCCCTCGAAGAGGCCTATGAACATTGCTTTCTGAATCAAAGTGCTTTTTCTATTGCTATTTCGTATATCATTTATGTGTATTGTGAAGATTGTGCTGGATGTTTTACTGTTATTCTGCCATTTCTAGCATTTTATTTATGTTCTGCATATTTTATGTAACTGGTATCTTGCAGCTTACCTCTAAAGGAATAATATTATTATATTATTATTTCCTAGAGGATAAGGTTTGACTTAACCATACTATCCTAAGTTCCTAGGGAAAGGGGACGAGTGTTAAGTGGAGAACATGCAGCTTCAGGGAGACATGTGTCAACCTAGGCGCATGCAGATTTTAGGTAGAAGGTTAGCTTGTTGGGGGGGTTCCCTCACCATTCAGATGACTGGGACGACTAGCACGATCCTTCACCATTCGTTCTGCACTCTCGCGAGGTTAGTCACCCTGGAAGTCTGCCATACTCCCCATTGAAGCATGTACTAAGATAGGAAGAGCCCAGAACTTGTAGATATACTTGAGTTGTCCTGCGTATTTCCTGTAGAGCCAAATGCAATTGTGTCCGCCTGAGTCATGTTGTGTCTCAGCGTTTGGTTGTTTCCATTTTTTGGTGTCCATACCTATTTTATGTTGTTGTCGTCACCCGTGTGTAACTAAATGTTGTTGTTGTCGTCACCCGTGTGTAGTTGAATGTTGTTGCTTGTTACTTAGGATCTGAATTAAAGAAGCAGGTTGTCAGGCTTGTGACCAATTCTCCCAGGTGGGAGAGTTTGTTGGGAAGTGAGTTCTCCTCGAAGGGAGTCCCGTAGCAGCTACAGTACTCTGAGACTTCTGGTCCAGCCTGTTTAAGCCCAATTTAAGGGAGGTGTAATAGTCGATGGACTTGTATTAGTGAAGGTGTACCCTCTTGGGGTGGAGCAGGCATGTGGGGAATGAGGGTTTGTGGGTTGTGGACATAAGTGGCCTCTAGGATAAAAGATCCTTCCTGTTGTTCTGCACAACTTCCTTGTTGTCCTTGCCAAGCCTAGAATTCCCTTTCCCGGTGGAGTTTAGTCCCAGCTCGTGGGTGACCCACTGCTAAGCGTGATGAGCAGCGTCGTCTAAGGCAGGGATGATTTTAGGGGCTAAATTTCGCTCATGGGATAATTTTCCATGGTTTTCCCAAAAAAATATTCATTATTCTAAAAATGATTTGCCCAAATTCTATAGGATAAAATTATTTTACCTTAATAATCACAAAACTTTTATACAAACTATATGAACTCCTTAGAAATTTGAATATTTTTACCAAAATATCACCAAACATTTATAGTTATCATATGAGGGATTAGTAATATTCACCAAGGTTTCTACATTTTAAAATAAATTTCCATCCTTAAAATCATCCCTGGTCTAAGGCTGGGAGGTTCATGGAAGGTCTGGACGCAGTTGGTGGTCTTCTATTAAAAGATAAGTACCACTTTTATGTTCATTTACATGTTGTGTATTTGTACATGTGTTATAATTGATGAGTAATGTCTGTATATGATGTGTGTGTAGGCTTACTATTATTTCCACATTAATCAGTGTATTAGTAAAACATGTTGTATGTTTATGTTTATATATATGCACATGATAATTGTCATTTATATGAGGTACCAGGTCCTGTCCTAGGTGGTCTAGATGTGTTAATGTTTCTTCTTCATGAACATGTGTATGAGTAGAGTATTGACGTCTGTTTAATTGCATTAGATAGATATATATTTATATGTGTGAATACCAGATGTTATCTCTATCTTATGGTTAAGTTTTATAGGTGATTATTTCCACAAAGTTATTCAGTGGCATGGTATGGACTATTGTTTAAGGCCGGTAATGTCACAGAAATGGTATCAGAGCAGTAAAGGAGGAAAAGTTAAGGTTGTTTGGGTAGCGTTATCTGTCCTGTTGGTGGCTAGGGGCATTACAATTTTCATCCTTTTCTTGGTTGGCAGCATCATTCCAATCCCTATTTTCATTAATAATGCTTAGGGCCGATAATTGATCTTTGTGCGGGCTCTCTAGATGAGGGTTTTTTTTTTTCAAGGGTTCCCTTTTCGATATTTCTCTCCCCTTTGTATTTCATGTCGATATTTTGAGCCAACTCCTCTAGATTGGTCTCGACTTCATGCGCTTTATCCTTCTAATCCCTTTGTTGTTCCTTTTCGACTCCCTTATCAGTCTACTCAAGGGTTTCAACTCCATTCAACGATACCATTATAGGTTCATTTTTGGAAAAAATTTGTGGTTGGATTGTGTGCTCTATCCCCTAGTTGTGTATTCATTCTTGTCCTTCGACCTCTTTGTGTATTTGTGCCTCACTCCTTTCTGAAGATCTACTAGGATGAATTGACTGATTTTGTTTGGAATTATTCGCTTTTGATTGTGTTGAATCGAAGGGGGTCAACTTATTTGTGTGAGCCAAATCGACTATGTGTTTCTCTGCTCCTGCACCATTTTGTATTGTTACTTAAACTTCCTCCAACCTAGAGTGATTTCATTTTCCTTTCCCTCTTCCAGTGGGTGCCTTATTCGACCGATTCGATATTGTGTCTTCTAAAGACACTTGACAGTGTCCTCTCCTTGTTTTCTTTTGTTGCATGGGAACTTTCTTTGTTACAGTTTATTCTTCAATCATTAGGACAGGGATGGATGGTGGTGATTCCCCAGTCAAGTTGATCATGCATGTCCTTGTTCTTTGTATTTTTTGGACAGGATTAGTGCTTGGGGCTGATCAGTTTGTTTTTGTTGATGTGTTGTTGCAATATTTGTCTGCCATATGCTTTCCTCCTATTGTTTCTATAGCCTTTGTTTTTTATGTCATATTTGTTTCTGCGTACTTGTTGAGAGAAACCTTTGCTTTATGTGCTTCAACACATTTTTGTTTTATGTTAGTCATGGCTTCCTTAAATTTTGACCCAATGCTTGACTATAATATTTTTCTAGTTGTGGCAGCCTCCTGTCGGGTCTGCTTGTCCTACTATTTGACCTGTTGGGATATTTTATTTATGACACTGGAAATTTTCGCTTTCATCAAAGGGTCATCAAAATTCAGTGAGGTATCTGACTGAAATACCTCACGCCAAATATATTGAATGTTTGTTGGAGCTTCCTCTTGGTCAAAGACTTGCTTTCCTTTTACTAATCTTTCATGTTTCTTCCTCTTGATAGGATTTTGTTTTGTAGGAGTTTCCTTCTACATTCCCAGGTCTTCTATGAATGGGATAGTCTAGAGTGAAATTTATCTTTCTTATTCTTACTCAACATATGTGAGCGACGTTACTAAATTCGATCCTTCTTGGGGCACTTCTTGTGGAATTTCCATTTCATAACCTAGTTGTCTTTATAGATCTTGAAAAATACGTAGTCTTGTCACTTGATACTCTGTTTCTTTTAGCGTCGAGCCCAACTGAAATCCACACCAAACCCTGGTGCTGTCAATATTTAGATAAATATGGGAGTTTGGTGGTAATGCCCAATGAACTATCTATTCAACCTGCCATCTGTTGGATATGTATTTTAGATTGATCACCTAGTTTTTAAACATCTCATCAGTTGAGAGGGAGTACAACGAGCCAACTTCTCCTAGAGAGAAAACCCTATAGTTTTCCATGGATGGGAATTCTTTGTTTTGAATGTCAGCTCCTCGAATGGACTGAATTGTCTCATAGCAATCTAGATCAGTAGGAAAGGGAATTGTGTTGCTCGACTATACTCCTGACTTTCTCTGCAATTGCTTTTTATGATTCTGGCAAGGTGTTCTTCCCAGTTGAACACCTCACCTTTCTAGAGAATTTGTCCTATAGGTTCTAACATTGTGAGTTTTACATTGGATACTCGACCTATGGAAATAAAGCACAAGGAAACAATGATACAAGTTCATTTGGCTCTCAGTTATGTTACTTTATTAATCAGTAAACCCTTAGAATTCATTTTCGACGTCCCCCCTATAAGGAATTGTATCCAATCGGTTGAGTTGAGGGTTTTAGACACTAAATTCCCTCCATGTGGAAACTCTGTGATGTGATGTATCATACCTACTATGATTCGGACAGGGTAATCTAGCCATAGGTGGCCATTGTGATACCGACTGACTAGGAAGTCTATCTCTTCTTCTTTCCATCCCCCAAGCTCTCCAACCTGTGGGGCCCTAAGGAAATATCATATTTTGGCTTTTTGTAGGAGCTCTATATCCTCTTTCCATATGTTGGTGTCCATGCCCCATGCGGTGAAATTTTTCCAGTGCTTCGCCCAGTCAATTTCTTGTATTATTTCCCTATAGATATTTTTCATGCATACTTCAAGTTCTAGTGTTGTGGCTCTGTCAAACTTTGCCTTCATTCTTGACTCCACCAAGGAGTCATGCACCCGACCTCTCATCCTTGGCATGCTTTCAAGTTGTTGATGGTCAGACAGGGAAGGTTGTTTTTGAATTACTGGAGTTGAATGTTTGGATACGAACTCACCACTATGTATGCTCGGATGCTATGGAGTAAATAGTAAAGAAACAAAGTCATATGCATCCCCAATATTTATAGGTGGGAGGTTAAGTGGGGAATTAAATTTTTTCAGCAGTTTTTTTTATTCACGTGCATCGCTACTTATCATCGGTGTAAATTTTTATTCATGTGAGGGGATGGTCGCATCGGCGACAAAGTGGTGATTGACCCCATCCTATCAGGCATTAATTGCGTTAAAATACTCTTGTTGGTTGATTATTTTCACTGAGTTGATTTTTTTTCTTGGAGAACTCATCTGACTTGGTCGAATATTATTCTTTTATTTATTTGGTTGATCTAGTCGGGTCGATCCTCCAAGTCGATCCAAGATCTACATTCGAACCGATCGACCAGGTCGAATTTTTTCTCTTTGTCGACTTGGCTTGTTTCGTTTTTCTAAAGCCATATTCTTTATATCGATTAAGTTGATGATATTAACACTCAATTGATTTGTAATTTCCATGCTCACTTGATTTATAATTTCCTCACTCGCTTGATGTGGGGAAATCATGCTCAACTAACTTGGATATTTCTTGTTCGCTTGATTGTCTTCCTCGTTTGCTTAGAAGTTCGGAGGTTGTGTTTTGGCGTTGAAGTTTCTCTAGAATTGTGTTTCTCTTCCTTAAGTGTCCATTGTGATAGCTAGGGACTATTTTCTCTCTTCATGTTCAGTACATTGGCTTGAATGAGTGTTTCTTGATGGTTTGAAGTCAATAGTGGCTTATTAAGTAACTTGTTGCCTTTCGACAATTTTGTACCATATTTCGTAACCGACTATTTTATTACTTTCGTTAATCTCTTTTTTTTATTTCTTACTTTATTTTGTTTTATTTTGTTTTTATTTGTTTTTGTTTTTTTTTCGACTCGACCTAGGCGGATCCCGTTGACTCCCTCGAGGAGGTTTTCACCAATAGGTATTTTCATTGTTATGTATTGTACTTTTTCATTCAGGCCCCATTGACCAATTTTTGAAATGGGTGTCCTTGCAGTGTTCTTAATTAGACTACCTCGATTGGTCGAATATCTTCAACAACATAGGGACCTAAAAAAGCGATTTTGAATTTTCATGGTTTTACTTTGATCTGATTTTCGTACATCAAAACAAAATCTCCTATTTTTATGTCTTTTTTCTTTAGGTGTCGATCATTCCAGGACTTTTGTTGGTGCTTTTGAACTTCTTGATGTTATTGAGCTAGCATTCTTTCTTCCCCCAATTTGTTGAATTGATAGAAGCGTTGTTTTGTATTTAAAGTATGGTCAAATCTTGAGACAAATGCTAACATTTTTTCATTTTCCCAGAAGTGTAATGGAATTACAGCTTCTTGACCATAAACAAGTTTGAATAGAGTTTGACCAGTCAATTTTTTTATGGATTTATGAATCCACTAATCCACAGAACATATTTTATATACTTTCCTCTGTTGGCGAGATTCTATTTTGCAACCTCAGATAAATTCGTGTACCAATCACCAGCGGTACTGACACAAATTCATGGACGAATTTCATAGAATTAAACTTCGATTAGATTTCTAGGGAGAAACTCCCTTATTCATTGATCTATTTTTTAATGGACGGTCAGATCTATTTCATGCAACAATATTCAAAGTGAAATTTCAATGGTTAGAGTTGGTACTCTAAAGGCTCTTTTCAAACCCTGAATAACTTTTAATCATGATCATTGATCTCTATCTAATGGATGGCGTAGATTTTGTTTTGGCATTGGATCACATTCATTCTCCACCGTTGATCACTCTCAAACGGACAAGCCGATTTGTCACACATAAAACAAGGCTATGAAGAATATTCTTTGATACCTTCTATCAATAATTTTTCACTAGAGTGTTGAAATATGCTCTGAAACTGGCTTTCCTATGAATGGTTATATTTTCTCTAGATCTATTCTGATGAATGGCTCAGATTCCACATCAGAGTTGCTTTCATCGTCCAGTGTTTCCATCAACAATCAATCTGGATTGTTGATTTCCTTCACCTATGGATGGTCCTGATTACTGGTCAGAGTATCACATTGGAGTCGAAATAGAAAGCCTCGATATGAAGCTCTGAAACACTCAATCTCCTGCTTTCAGGTTCTGATAGGCGATCAATGAGAACCATTGATCTGGTGAGGCTCTATCTTAGATCTGATCCCAGCCGTCAATTTCTAACTTCTGAACTTCATGGATTTTTCACCCTTGGACCCTAAGTCCTTGATCGATCCCTATAAACAAAATCATTTGCCACTCTGCTCACACAAAAGGCATGACTCTTATCAACTAGTGAACAAACACTTGATACATTGCAATATGAAAGCATATGAACATGAGGAGTCCCCTTGGGATGACATGTTCAAAGGGACTAAAACTTATAAAGAGGTGTTGGAACGAGTACATACATTGTCGTCCGACCTGCAAACTAGCTTTCAGACCTTTCAGAAACATAGACGGAGTGGTCTACCCCAAGTGTTGCAAGGAGAAGCAATCATCCTCTCCCAGGAGAAAGAAAGTGTCCCCCCAAGCTTCGAATAGGAAGCACAGAAGAAGGGTAATCCTGAAAAAATCCCACAGGATACCGAAAGGCCCCCACCAATCAAAGAGACCTTACAGACAAAAAAGGCAGAGATCGAAGTAGAGAAAAGGTCTGGGAGACCACCCAAGTCCAGTTAGCTTAACCCCCCTTTGTCACCTGGTGTTGATGTCAATACGCCTAAGGTAATAGGAGGGAAAGGATCTACAAAGCTAGGAAGTCACATATCTTCCTTAACCCCCATACAGTCTGCTTTTGGATTCCCACAGACAGGAGATCTATTTGTTGATGACCTCACCTCTATCCCCATAGATGATATTCCTCCTTCTGATTATTTTTTCAGCAGAAAAAAGAAGTTTGTTCTGAAATAAGAGATGCATAAGAAGGAGGGGAATATGGTTAAAAAGCATAAAGTCTTGATAGATGGTTAGAATTTGGAGGAGGATTTCACTACAGAGATAGGAGGTTCCATGGGAGCCATGGAAACAACAAACTTTTTTACCGTGGGAAACATGAGAACAAGGATAAAGAAGAGTGATAACATGATAGCTCAATTACAAGATCAGTTAAAGAATGATGAGGAGAAAATCAGAGAAGAGGTGAGTAAAATCTTGGAGCAAACCAGGGTTGACGAAAGGCTAGAAATTCAATCACTCAAAACAAGCCTAGACGAAATGAACCAGAAGATACAAGCAAGTCAGGTACAAGTTTCTTAGCAAAAGGAGCATGCAGAACAGTTACAGGCTAGGTTAAATTTGATGGAAGGTCAGGTCATAGATCAAAAATCTTTCCAGGCCTAGTCACTAGAATTGCATTCAAAAATAGAAGTTGAACAGCAGAAATTGATTTCCAAGATAGAGATTATTCAGAGTTACTTCCAAGAAGCAGATAATGCCTTCAATAATATTATCCTGAAGGAAAAAGAATCCAAAGAAACAAGGGTTACTCTCCAAAAGGCAATCATATATTCGGTAAATGAAGAGACATCCAAAGCTACGAAAATATCAGCCACAAAGAAGATCAGAGGCGACATCATGTTCAAGCTATGAGAAACCAACATAACTGAAAACAAAAGAATAGTCAAGGAAATCAGAGATGATTGTGAAGAAGTTTTTGATCTTTTAGACAAAAGATCGTTGAACATTGGAAAGGGTAATTGTACAGGACTCCTGGGACAGATTAATATCGTAAGACATCAATTAAATTTTAGAGAAAATTTGAGTGAAATTCAAACAGAAATTTCACGGCTAAGAGAAATGGATGTCACCCTAATAGACAGGTTGTTAGTTGAGCCCAACTTAAAACTGCAATCAATAAAGTTTGCAGATAAAGTATTTGAAGACTTTCTTTCCAAGATACAGAGAAAGGTTTATCTGTTCGAAGCAAAAGACCTTCCAGAACCCCCCAGAAATTTTACACAGTTCCTGGAGAGATGCATTGAATGTATTGGATCAAAAGAAGGAGAGCCATCAACAAAATAAAAGTATCATTTGGAAGATMTTTACTTYCAAGAAAAACAKAAAAATGGAGAAGATCATGCAAAYGGTTTCTGATCTATTTTTAACAAATAGTTAGTCACTAGGAATTAGGAAATCACCAACCGTCTTAAGATTGGTAGTTTTGTATAAATAGAATTTTTCAAGACTAAGAAGGGGCTTTTTTTCTGGAGGGGATTATAAAGAGAAAATTTCATTTTGCTAGAATTAATACAATATAGATTCAAGATTCAAGATCTTGTCAAGCCTAAGTTATGTGTTTCTCTGTCATTTCATCTTTTATTTCATACCTTCGTTAAATGCTTTCATGATGTAACTTCTATTATGGTGATTGAACATTCAGATTATCTAACCATTTGCAGTTTTTCCTCTGTATCAGCTGTCAGCGGATATAAGACCTATGAACATTTTAGAACTCTGAAATTATATATTTCTTCGAAGTTATCATCCCTCTTTATTCTATTAGCATAAAATGAGATTCCTCTTAAATTGATGCCTCATTTTTTGTTATACAACTACATATTTCCTTTTCTTTCTTCATTCCATGCACTGTCTCTTTTAAATTTGAATCAGATACTAGAAACGACCTTCATTTCTGTTATACTATTGATAAATAATTTGGAAGTTTTGTTCTTATTAATTCAAACCAGAAATCTGCAACCCTTGAAAAAAAAAATTGACTTATAAAAAGGAAACCCTTAGCTTTCATGACTGTTCCAGTTACCAGACAGCCTAATATAGAACCCGGTCTATCATATTGGACAAGCATTGCATTAAACCTATTCAATACCATCTTACAAACAACAAATACACAAGTTGAACTTGAACGTTCATGCACTGTAATTGAAAGGGATATTAGCATCCAAGAACAATGGGAAGCTAGACATAGACAGTTAAGGAACCAACCATGATCTCGCTTTCCATTAAACTAGTCTTTTTACTTGTCAACTATCTCTACCTTTTCGGGTGCCTTGATGGTATACTTTAGAGCCTTAAAGTATAAACTCAGGAACAATAGTTGTCATGAGTTACATTGCATACTGACAACAACTCTCTATAGGTGTTGGAGGGTATTATTATATTGTTGTTGGCTTGAATTTGAACTGAAATAAGGCAATGCATCCCCTCAATAAATAATTGTTTTCCTTTGTGTGAGAAAGGATGGATGAGTGCATTATGTTTGTGCATAAGAGAATAGAGCTCTAACTAAATTAATGACAACCGAATGAAGGAATATGTAAAAGTTTAGTCTTGCAAGCAGCTACATCACATTCTCTTGAATATCGAATGCCTACTCATCCCATTGTTTTCTCCATTGAACTTGGAGGGTTATCACTTCAATTTTACTTTGCTACTAGATTGAAACAAGTAGCCATCTAATGTATTCTCTGTTGATGTTGTTAGGAACTTCCTCACTTGTAAAATTGAAGGTTAATAATACACTGGTTCATTCGTGAAGAAGGGTGTTACTATTTAACTGAAATAAAATTTAGATGACACTAGAGTCTCAACAAGATATATTGTCATGGAATAGAACCATATTGCAATTACCTTCAAATATGTTGGCATTTCGGTTTAACCATATTCTCCAAGCTATAATCAATGGAAGTGCTCTTATATTTTTTACAACTGGGTTGTTGCACCATTTATTCAACCCTTCTTCTAATGTATTTCCACCCCAAATTGGCCCCCTTATGCCTGTATTGGATTCCACTTCTTTCCAAACCTGACTAGTGAATGTACAGAACATCAAAAGTTGAGAAATATGTTCTTCATTAGCCTTGAAAAGTGTACACCAATTGGGCCTTTGTTTACCTCTGTTTTGCAAGTTATTCCAAGTAAGATTTTTTTTTTCAAGTGCCAGACACATATATATGTGTGCTTTAATTGAACACTTAAACTTCTAAATGATTTTCCACCAACAAACATGTTTTCCTATACCCCATAAATAGCACTCAAAGCATGATATCCCACTTTTGGAGTATAAATCCCTCTGACATGATTTTTTGACCATATAAGCTCATCCTCATCATCATTGATTCTCAAATGACTTAAACTAAGGATATAAATAAAATCTTATCATTCTTATAATTATCTACCAACCAGATCAATCATATCTACTAACTTCCATTCGTGTCTCCATATAGTAGTTAACTTTGTACAAATTACCTGATTAAGAAAGAAAATTTTCCATGAAGAAAATTAATCATATCATGTGATAGCTTGAATCCTTCTGCACTGCCAACCCAAGGATCTACACCCATTCTCAATATCCTCTTATTCCCAATCTCCCATACAAGCCATTTCTCAATCTCATTAGAGATATTATCCAAATGGATGTGCTCATTTAACCGTATACAATATAGCAATATTGTCACCCAACCATAGGCCGAAGCCACCCCCGAGCACCTTAACCTTGAAAAAGAATCATTCTAGAAGCAAACCCTAGGCTAAATAGAAAAACAATATAGCACACCTCTCTCCATGGATAGCGCACCAAGAAAGAATAACCAGAAGAGCCCAAGAAGAAAGTCCAAACCATAACCAAGAGAGAATCCCCACCAAAACTGAAATATGCTAGTTGCAGCAGCTGCAACTACAGTTCTTCTCCAAACTTGTGCACTACTGCAGTTGTGTGGTGTGTGTACAAATGAGATCAAGTGCCCTTTATTTATAGTCCTCCAAGTCACTTAGCGGGGCCAACCTCTTCTCTTGGAGACTTATAACTTAATATAAATCAATCTCTTGAGTCGACTAGTCTTCTAGGGTTATTTAGGGTTTCTTCTTGCTTCCCGGAATATTATATTCTCATAATGTTTACACGTGGAGGTAAATACCTCCCACAACTACCATAATGTCAACATTGGGGACTCTCCAAATCACCCTTTTCTTTAAATGATGGGGCTTTCATTCAATCAAAGGACAAAGAGGTTCGAGTAGTTTTGGTAAATGGGATTTTACCATTCATACAATGATATTGATGTGTACAAAAAATGCTAGAAAGTACCGACCTAAGAACATGGCTTTGATTTAAACCCCATGCTTCTCACAACCTAGAATAAAAATCACCAACGAAATTGATTTTTTTGAGCTGTTGTATAAATTAAAAATGCATCTGGGACCACTGTAAAACTCCAAAGCAAACATCCAATCCAACAATGCTCAGAATTTTCTCTAAAACAAAAGGTAGGTGAAATGTATGTTCATGAATTCCCTTTGTTATGTTATCAGCCAAGTTTACAACATGGGGATGACCTTGCAACTCTAACAACCCTTGTTATATTGGTGGCAACATGTGTGAATATTAACCCCAGAAGAATTACAAATCATTCTATGGTCGAAAACAGAAACTAACAATAATAAGCATATCAGATGATGTTGTGTAAGCATAAAATGAATAAGAAAAATCCCCAATATGAAGAACATAATAAAAGTACAAAACATCATGACTCTGCCCAAAAGCAATCTTTGATACATGCATGGAAAACCATCTGAAAAGCTGAAGTAGCATTTTTTCGTTACTTTTCCAATGCCATCTCATTTTTTATGCAATAATTTCCATGCATTCATTTTGGATCATGAAGCTAAAGTTATGATAAGCCTCAAGTGCCCTGTCAATAGAGATAAGTCTTTATTTTAAAGGAAAACAGTGTTTACCAAAAAAATTGTATTTTAAACATGTGGTATGAATAACTAATAGTTCTCACATTACGCATGGAGAAAATTATAAAGAAATTGTATTGTGTTAGTTCCTACTAATACCCCTGCAAGAGGGCTTTAGATATCATTACTATAAAATGCCTCCATATGACTCATGTGATCCAGATACATACTCATTGGCTTAATTTGAAGTACCAACAACAAAAACATTATGTTGCATCTTGAAAAGTACTTACAAAAATAAAGTACTCTATGCACAACATGTCTCTTTTGAATTGGAGTCAAGATAGCATATTGATTACTCTTGAATGTACTTTTCCTTTTCATAATTCTCCTTTTGCTGCTTGCCAGGAGTGGTGATCTTGAAGTGTTCTGAAAATGATTGACCAGGGCACAGAGGTATCCATTTGAGACAATTTGTGGAAGCAGTTCCCTATCCAAGTGCTAGATATAAAATATGGGCATCTTAGAATTCATACTATGAAGTTGTCTCAATATGTATTGAAGACATTCTAACCCAATGAATACATAATTATTCTCCAAATGCCCTCGGTACCTGATCTAACTTTAGCAATGGAAGCACCTTCTATCTCTATCTATTGTAGGATTAGTACTCCTCCCTCGTGTGTCATGACAAGGATCCTCTAGTATCATACAAAATTGTTTTGCACAGTAACAAACTACTAAATATTTCCCTTTTCCAGGCAAATTTTCATCACCAAAATAAATCTCTGCATGCCTGATCTTTGCATGTAATACAGGATCTGCAGCCACAATCTCATCAGAACCAGAGGAACTAGAAGTAGAAACATCCTGAGACAAAGAAGTTCTTCCCCCAGAAGGAACTGCAGCCACTTCAAAGGATCTATCTGTGTTCTGAAGTGAATAAGGTGCAATATATTTAACAGATGTGCCTTCAGAATCTCTTTTTGTGTCCTCATCTTTCTCTTTGTGTTTCTCCTCCAATTGATCATCAGATATTTGAGCCTGGTACTGTTTAGAGGTGAGAGCATATGCTACCAGGCTTGTAGGCTCATCATCATAAACAACAATGACGACATTGTTAATGCCAGTTGGTAAGAGTAACTTTTATCCACCCTAATCAAGTAGCTTAATAGTTGAGGACACAAATACTGGCCTATAATCACTAACTAACTCAGAAATTCCTAAAGATTCCTGAGAAGTGTTACTGAAAATCATATCCAAGTATGAAAAGGGTTCCCAGATCAAGCTTTTTTCAAAATCAGGATAATTTGAATAATAAATTGTTCTAATTGTTGATAAAGGCATGTTTGCATCTGGTAAGTCTGACGCATGAATATCTTGTTTGTTAGAACTAGAATCATTAATTGAAGTCCTTACCATAGATGGAACCAGACTTGGCTTGATAGAATCAGAAACCATCTTCAAAGGCATTTTAGAACATACCCCAGAATTGTCAACACTTGGAACTGCATTAACAACTCCTTGCCCTAGTGTTGTCACATAAGCAGCCCGGCCTGCCAATGAAGGATAACCAGTCCATGCAGCATCCAATGTATCAGAAAGATTAGACACATTATAAGATTGTCCCTCTATCACTCTCCTACGAACTCCCAAATCTTTCTCCAAAGTATCCAACATGTCCCCCGTACCAACTCTACCAACTGATCTATCTTCTGAATTATTGTTATCAGTAGAGTACTTGCCACTAACAGCCTGGTGTACCATATCCTACCTGGATGGACTCAAATATTTGAGAGACTCATCTCCATTCATTGACATCTGATCTGGTTTCATGGCCTCTGAACTCACTATCAATTCCACAGGTCTGTCAACCACTTTGGCTTCCTTTGTTAATTGATCAACTAAATTGGAATCCTACAGAATGTCAGGAATACTAGGAGACTGCACAACTGCACCAGTAATTACTCTCTGACTAACAACTGGCACCTCTTTATCACCAAGACTGATTTTATTCACTGTACAACCATAACTATGTACCTTTCAAATTTTGGCACCTTTGATGTTTCTATCATGATTATGTGCCACACGAATCAACCCTTGTTTCTTAGGATTGATGTTCTCTTGCAAAGAACCATTAAGATCTTCTGGTAAACTAAAGTCTGAATTGACCAGAGACCTTTTCATTTTAAGAGATGAATGCAAATAAAAAAGACATTTGTCCCATATATATATGATTCAAATATAAGTTTCCGCCTTAAGCGATTAAGCTCTAAAATATCAGCAGTTGGTTGACCAAGTTGCCAGTCTTTAGTGATAGTCATTTGCAATGATTCCCCAAATTCAACTCTCTATTTCTGTATCATCCCTTCAACTTCTGTGATTTTTGTTGACTCTGGGAAAATTGCAGAAGGATAAGGCCCAACACTTGAAATTTTCTCTCTGACTCGATGAATCAAATACAAAACCTCCAAAAAAAACTCCTCCCCATTTTGTGTAACCTTTGTTTCTTCCTTCCTAAGCCAGTCTTGTTGATTTGGGTTATTGAATTCTAGTTTAGTAGGTGGAAAATGAACACCTAGAATATTGATGGAAGAATAATGGAAGCATGCCACCAAACTACCAAGTCCATAAAAACGAAGACTGTCTCTATGTAAGGAATGCCCACATCTTGCTACTCTACTTGCAGCATTATTTAAGAAACTAAGCTCTAAACATTTTCCAAAGGATAGACCAGATGTTGCATCAGAGATCAACACTCTCATGTTTGGTTGAGGAATTCCATCTTTCCATTCACATTTCAGGCATCGATGCCACATCCATATTTTCCCTTCCCGTTCACCAGGTAAAGTAAGAGTTTGAGGAATCCGTTGAAGAGATGCCATGAGCCTTCCCTCCTGATGAGTATAGCAGTAAGCATGGGCATCTGGAGGTTTCTCACAAGCATGGAAATGAGAATTTTGGTTAAATAATTTATCCCGCAAGAACCTTCCAAGGGACATGTATTTAGGCAGTACAAAAACATATGGAACCTTGCATAGTTTTGCTTGTAAAGAGGCCATCCTAGTGCATATCTTGTACTGGATCAAGCAGATTTTTCCTATATGTTGCAGTTTGAGTAGTTTAATTTGCTACTGTTAATTTTTCCTTTTGGAAATGTAATGGAAGTGTGCACTTGTTTTCATTGAAATTTCAATGGGATATGCTTTTGCCAAATTGTGTTTTAACTTGCATCATTTTGTTGAGTAGCTGAAATGTAGTTGTTTTTACTTGGAGAATGTATGACCATAATTGAGTTCCTTCCAGGCCTTATATTAGCAGCATCATGTCACACCTTGATTCATATTTGAAGAACCTTGGCAAACCAAGAAATTTGGGTCGAAGTCCACATGTTGATGATAATAGCAGAACTCATACATCGCTCATAAGGAATGGCTTTGAAAATGGCAGTGTAATTGGTGTTGTTATTTGTTAATGGGCCTGCATCAAATGGTGTTGGAAATGGCATTGTAAATGGTCATGTTAATGGTGTTATGAAAAGGAATCCACCTCCTAGTTTCTTCTCAAATGGGAATGGGAATGGTATCCATGCATACATAATACTGAAATGATTGAGTTTGGATTGTAAATCTTTGGTGCTTTTAGTTTGAGTCATTGGTTCTTTGGTGTGTTTACTTATGTGTATTTTTGTGTTTACTTTATGTGAGAGGATGTTCTGAAGGTGTTTTGGAAAGCAACTGAAGGTGTTATGAAAAACATCTAAGGGCCTTTTCTGAGGGTGGAATAACTCAGTTCTGGGCAGCAATCTGAGGCAACTTTAAGGGAAGTTATGAGTTAGCCTTAAGGCCAGATTTTCAATTGAGAAGTTATTTCTTGTTGGTAGAGAGCGTGAGAATGAGAATTGAGTAAGAAACTACAAAGCAATCAACAATCATTCATTAGCAATTGCGATCAATGAGGGTATCTCACCGCATGAATTTTGGGAGGGGTTTGGGGAGGTGGACACCAAAAATACCATGGATATATGGGTAGTTTGATCTTTCGCTAAATAAATAGTTGTCATATTATAAGTGGATATCAAGGGGGGAATCACCCAAATTCCCACAACCAATGGAAATATGGCATGTGGAAAAATCATGTGGTTAGTGTGGCAATGGTCTCACAAGGAAAATCGCATGAGGACAATCATGGAGGTTGAGGAGTTGAATATGGTATTTATATAGTGGTCATAAGGTATTCATTGGGAGGGAATCTATCATCCATTCACCCGCAGAAAAAGACATAGTTTCCTCGTGAAGAAGATGAAGGTGACAAAGCTAAGGAAGAAAGAAGAACTTGTGTAGTGAGAAACTCAAGAATTAAATAGATTTGGAGAAAAATCCATTCATGAATCTTGTTGTAAGCCTAAATTGACATTGTAACCTGACATGTAATTTTGGAAAAAAAATTATATTTTGTAGTAGTACAAGAGTCCATCACTGCCAAATGTACTTCTCATGAGTTTAAGAACAATAGACAAGTTGTGTTATTATCCGTTATTTCATGTGTTTGTGTGTTTACTTATGTGTATTGTTGTGTTTACTTTATGTGAGAGTTTTTTATGAAGGTGTTTTGGACAAAAATTGGAGGTGTT
This sequence comes from Picea sitchensis, assembly GCA_010110895.2. Classification (NCBI taxonomy): domain Eukaryota; kingdom Viridiplantae; phylum Streptophyta; class Pinopsida; order Pinales; family Pinaceae; genus Picea; species Picea sitchensis. The sequence goes on along the minus strand of SNQJ01S0105730.1, from coordinate 53,774 downwards.
CTGAACAACATATAAAGGTTGTTCTGGACATCATCTAAGGGTCTTTTATGAGGGTGGAATAACTCAGTTCTGGGAAGCAACCTGAGGCATCTTTAAGGGCAGTTTTGAGACAGCCTTAAGGCCATATTTTCAATTAAGAAGTCATTTCTTGTTGGTAGAGAGCATGAGAATGAGAATTGAGTAAGAAACTACAAAGCAATCAACAATCATCCATTAGCAATTGCGATCAGTGAGGGTAACTCACTGCATGAATTTTGGGAGGGGTTTGGGGAGGTGGAGACCAAAAATACCATGGATATATGGGTAGTTTTTTATTTCATTAAATAAATAGTTGTAGTATCATGAGTGGATATCAATGGGGGAATCACCCAAATTCCCACAACCAAGATGGCATGTGGCCAAATCATGTGGTTAGTGTGGCAATGGTCTCACAAGGAAAATCACATGAGGACAATCATGGAGGTTGGGGAGTTGAATATGGTATTTATATAGTGGTCATAAGGTATTCATTGGGAGGGAATCTATCATCCATTCACCCATAGAGAAATACATAGATTCCTCATGAAGAAGATGAAGGTGACAAAGCTAAGGAAGAAAAAAGAACTTGTGTAGTGAGCAACTCAACAATTAAATAGATTTGGAGAAGAATCCATTCATGAATCTTGTTGTAAGCCTAAATTGACATTGTAACTTGGTACCTGGCATGGAATTTTGGAAAAGTGCCTTGAACATCATATTTTTTAGTAGTACACTGTACAAGAGTCCATCACTACCAAATGTACTTATCATGAGTTTAAGCATAATAGACAATTTGTGCTATTATCTACTATTGCATGTGTTTGTGTGTTTACTTATGTGTAATGTTGTGCACTCTTATAAGTTGCAGCTAGTAGTGGCACCATCTAGTATTAGAGAAGGTTGATACCTACATCAGAAGAGACAAATCAAATAAGAGGATATTGTTGTGTAGGGTTGTTGAGGGAGAATAAAGTGTTGGTGGAGTATTATTGGGTAGAATTGTGACAAGAATCTATAAAGGAGAGTTGCAAAAAAGGAAGGAGATTTCATATCAATAGCAACATGTCATGCATGAGAGGAAGAGTTCTAGACTACTAGTTAAGATAGGTAAAGGACATGAAGAAGAGGTTGATAATGGGATCATATGATTTTTTAGAGCAATATCTCCCAAAATCGATGTCATGGAAGAATCCCATAGAAAAGGAATTGCAGTAAGTTTGATGATGTGAGTGGAAATGAAGAGTAATAGGAAGACCCAAGAGAAGAAATTACAAAATCCAATGCTCGGGAGGATAAAGTGATAAGGTCTATCACAAATCCGAGATGTAGATCTATAATGGAGACTCCTACATTCTCATCAAGTCTGAATCCAAAAGACTTAATAGGATGGATTGGGGAAATGGAGAGGTCCTTTGAGTTTGAACAAAGTGAACACCATAGAAGAGTGAAGTTTGCATGTACTAAGTTGAAAGGTCATGCATCCCATGGTAGGATAATCCATAGCTACATAGATAGAAGAAGGGAAAAGATAAGTACAAAATTTGGGACAAAATGGTTTCCAAGTTCAAGTTTAAGTTATTTCATGTTTGTTATTCCCTAATTATTTTTAGGAAGCTACAAAACTTGAGATAGAAGGAGATAGAAATGAAATAATGCACAAAATAATTCTAGAGACTATACATATGTTTTAAACAAAGTGAGGAAAGTGAAGAAGCCATCGCTAGATATGTGAATGATATTACTTATGCCATTGAAGATGAGATTAATAATGTGAGCATTCAGTCAATTGTCTTAGCATACTAGTTATCCTTGAAGCCTAGAGAGAAACTTTCAAGAAAATAACAATGCTCTAGAGGATGAGAAACAAAAGGTAAATGGAGAACAATGCATGGAAGAGGACATACAAGTTGAAGAAAGGAAGAAGACGCCAACACAAATACTACTATCCAAATCATCAAAGGAAGTTGAATTCAATTTTGGAGGACAAGAACACTGATATTATGAGTGACGAGAGAGTTTGGTTGTTGAGAGAAGGAAATAGGAAAAATCGCATGTAGCTTAAGGAGAAAAATTTTACACAATTTGTTTTTTGAGATAACAAAGATGAAATTTAACAACAATATGGGTAAAATCTAATGTTCTTGAGAATGAAACCAGTGAAATATATTGAAGATCGTAGAGAAGGAATTGAAGCGGACTATGGCCATCTTCAAAAGTAAATGTAACATTAAGAAGAGGCAGAACATGCTAAACAAAAGCATGAAAACTTGAAGAGAAAATTGTTGGTCCAACAAATCCTTTTCCAATCATTACAAAGTTTATTGTTATGAGGGGGGCATAAAAGAGAGCAAAAGGGGTTGATAACATTACTTTGGAGGCTACTTTTTCCTTTGGAGGAAGAAAAGATAGCGTTGACACCTTGACAACAAAAGCGTTGGCACCTTGACCTTGCTTCTATATCCATTTTCAAAAGGACATTTATTTCATCTAGCATTACAAGGTGGACCATTACTGACTACAATTTCCCTTTAACCATAAAGATGAATTTGTTGGCAATGTGGCACCTTGACCTTGGGCTAAGCCTAAATTGACAGTGTAACCTGACATGTAATTTTGGAAAAGTTCCTTGAACATCATATCTTGTAGTAGTACAAGATTCCATCACTGCCAAATGTACTTCTCGTGAGTTTAAGCACAATAGACAAGTTGTGTTATTATCTGCTATTTCATGTGTTTGTGTGTTTACTTATGTGTATTGTTGTTTTTACTTTATGTGAGAGGTTGTTCTGAAGGTGTTTTGAATAGAAACTAGAGGTGTTCTGAACAACATCTAAAGGTTGTTCTGGAAAACATCTAAGGGCCTTTTCTCAAGGTGGAATAACTCAGTTCTGGGCAGCAATCTGAGGCAGCTTTAAGTGCAGTTCTGAGACATCCTTAAGGCCAGATTTCCAATTGAGAAGTTATTTCTTGTTGGTAGAGAGAATGAGAATGAGAATTGAATAAGAAACTACAAAGAAATCGACAATCATCTATTATCAATTGTGATCAATGAGGGTATCTCACCACATGAATTTTGGGAGGGGTTTTGGGAGGTGGGAACCAAAAATACCATGGATATATGTGTAGTTTGATCTTTCACTCAATAAATAGTTGTAGTATTATGAGTGGATATCAAGGGGGGAATCACCCAAATTCCCACAACCAATGAAAATATCACATGTGGCCAACTCATGTGGTTAGTGTGGCAATGGTCTCACAAGGAAAATTGCATGAGGACAATCATGGAGGTTGAGGAGTTGAATATGGTATGTATATATTGGTCATAAGGTATTCATTGGGAGGGAATCTATCATCCATTCACCCATAGAGAAAGACACAGTTTCCTCGTGAAGAAGATGAAGGTGACAAAGCTAAGGAAGAAAGAAGAACTTGTGTAGTGAGCAACTCAACAATTAAATCGATTTGGAGAATAATTTAGTCATGAATCTTGTTGTAAGCCTAAATTGACATTGTAACCTGTTACCTGACATGTAATTTTGGAAAAGTTCCTTGAACATCATATTTTTTAGTAGTACATTGTACAAGAGTCCATCACTGCCAAATGTACTTCTCATGATTTTAAGCATAATAGACAAGTTGTGCTATTATCTGTTATTGCATGTGTTTGTGTGTTTACTTATGTGTATTGTTGTGTACTCTTAGACGTTGCAGCTAGTAGTTGCACCATCTAGTATTAGAGAAGGTTGATACCTACATCAGAAGAGACAAATCAAATAAGAGGATATTGTTGTGTAGAGTTTTTGAGGGAGAAGAAAATGTTGGTGGAGTATTATTGGGTAGAATTGTGAGAAGAATCTATAAAGGAGAGTTGGAAAAAAGGAAGGAGATTGCATACCAATAGAAACATGTCATGTAGGAGAGGAAGAGTACTAGACTACTAGTTAAGATAGGTAGAGGACATGAAGAAGATGTTGATAATGAGATCATATGATTTTTTAGAGCAATATCTCCCAAAATGGAGGTCATGGAAGAATCCCATAGAAAGCAAATTGTAGTAAGTTTGATGATGTGAGTGGCAATGAAGAGTAATAGGAAGACCCAAGAGAAGAAATTAAAAAATCCAATTCTCAGGAGGAGAAAGTGATAAGGTCTATCACAAATCTGGGATGTAGACCTATAATGCAGACTCCTACATTCTCATCAAGTATGAATCCAAAATACTTATTAGGATGGATTGGGGAAATGGAGAGGTCTTTTGTGTTTGAACAAAGTGAACACCATAGAAGAGTGAAGTTTGCATGTACTAAGTTGAAAGGTCATGCATCCCCATGGTAGGATAATTCATATCCAGATAGATAGAAGAAGGGAAAAGATAAGTACAAAATTTGGGACAAAATGGTTTCCAAGTTCAAGGTTAAGTTATTTCATGTTAGTTATTCCCTAATTATTTTTAGGAAGCTACAAAACCTGAGATAGAAGGAGATGGCAATGAAAGAATGCACAAAATAATTCTATAGACTATACATATGTTTTAAACAAAGTCGGGGAAGTGAAGAAGCCATCGCTAGATATGTGAATGATATTTCATATGCCATTTAAGATGAGTTTAATAATGTGACCATTCAGTCAATTGTCTTAGCATACTAGTTATCCTTGAAGCCTAAAGAGAAACTTTCAAGAAAATAATAGTGCTCTAGAGGATGAGAAACAAAAGGTAAATAGAGAACAATGCATGGAAGAGGACATACAAGTGGAAGAAAGGAAGAAGAGGCCAACACAAATACTACTATCCAAATCATCAAAGGAAGTTGAATTCAATTTTGGAGGACAAGAGCACTGGGATTAAGAGTGACAAGAGAGTTTGGTTGTTGAGAGAAGGAAATAGGAAAAATCGCATGTAGCTTAAGGAGCAAAATTTTGCACAATTTGTTGTTTGAGATAACAAAGATGAAATTTAGCAATAATATGGGTAAAATCTATCGTTCATGAGAATGAAACCAGTGAAATATATTGAAGAGATTAGAGAAGGAATTGGAGCGGACTATGGTCATCTTGAAAAGTAAATGTAACATCAAGAAGAGGTAGAGCATGCTAAAAAAAAAACATGAAAACTTGAAGAGAAAATTGTTGGTCCAAAAACTCCTTTTCCAATCATTACAAAGTTTATTGTTATGAGGGGGGCATATAAGAGAGAAAAAGGGGTTGATAACAACACTTTGGAGGCTAATTTTTCCTTTGGAGGAAGAAAAGAAAGTGATGACACCTTGACATCAAAAGAGTTGGCACCTTGAAGGTAGTTGGTGTTAGCTCCCGAGGGTACTCTCAACTCACTGAACATGTGCGAGTTAACACTATTAGGCAAGCCACAAATCCCTTCGATGGGTCCTTTAAACTTATAGTGATTTTTTATTGGGTGAGTTAACACTGTCAGGCAAATCCCTCCAATGGAAATGATACCCCAATAGATGAACTCTATAATCTATCCTTGCAGATTTGTGGAACATCGACCTTACTACCAGAAGAACTAAAACATTGACAACACTACTTCTTTAACTGTTATCTAATAAAACGAGTTACAAAAAAAAGAATTGTTCTAATTCTACCAATTTGATTATTAATTCTTTGCTATGAGGAAACACACTGATATGAAGGACCAGGTAAATAAATACCTATCAAGATGAAAAAAAACTCTGGTAAGTTGGTTCACCGCCAAAGCCTCGCGCCTCTCTGTGTTGGGCACTAATCGATTATGTAAGTGAAATCTTTCAAATTTCAAGTCGAATCATGTTGAAAATTGACCCACTCAAGAACCTCTGTAGTTCTCATGAACTAGACAAACCTAAGGTGATTTCAACCCAATGCATATATGGGCAGATTCCATAAAATTTATACCATGTGGGAGGGCCAAAATGCTCTCATAAATCCCCTCATTCTTTGGAAATTGGGAAAAGGGAATATTGTAGCTATCGAGTGACCATACCACAAGACTAGGGTGAATTAAACCATAAACCCCAATTTTACCAAATGGCAAGGCGAAGATGATAACATAAATTCCCATACTTCTAGAAATTTGGCTAATGGAAGCTTGTCCCTTCAAATTTCAGGGGCTAAATATATCATTTTTCCTCTATCCCTCCTAAAAAAAATGGGCTAACCCTATACACGAATTTTCCACTAAAATAAATTACGGGCTAATGATATAAGTTTAAAAAAATCACTCTAATACAAAAAAATCGCCCAATAAAAAATTGGAGGCCCCTTAATTTCGCCCATGAGCGAAATTTCGCCCCTAAAATCATCTATGCTCCTTGCATAACTTACAGAAGAGAAAACACTTGAAACTTATTCAATTCTTCATAAATTCATTCCTTCACTATGAACATAATACATCCACAAAACACATAACAACAGTAAAACTGTAAAACAGTATCAACACTGTACAATTGGATGAATTTTCTCTGTTCTATTCATTTCGGAAATAAATACATGATTACAACTTCTGTCTCTTACAAAACTACAATGAAAACTTGTCTAATAAGCCAGAGCTTCCTCGCTCTTCTTCCTCCTATCTAAATTCTATCATACTCTACTCAAGCGGTTACCTACTCAGCTTAATTAATGCAACCTAATGACTAATACGGGATAATATCCTACACCTGTAATATATTGCAGTCGTGTAAGTATTTACAATGATCCATCAGTTCAAAACAGTGGCCCAACTTTACATACATCTAATTAATTAACGAGAGATTCAAAAATATATCCACGTCGCTACCAAGCTGGTTAAGAGTCGGTTTGGTTATTTCAATGCATTGATGTGTCAACTTCGCTTCCACGTCCTCTTTGTTTTGATTTGATAGTGATGCTCCTACATCATACTCCTCTAGCCAAAATATTCATGGACTCCTATCCATGAGCTCTCGCATTGTCTTTCCATGCTTCAAAATATCAGGTTCAGTTACCCAAATTGAATATTCCATAGGGTGATCCTTCCACTTTACCAAATATTCAGGATGCATATTTCTTCTGGTTTTCCTTCCAACTCTCTATCCTAATATTTTCTCCATATGATTTTTTTCTACTGTGGGCATCTGTTCTTCCCATTGAATCTCTTCCTGATCATCTAATTCTCTTGCGTCATCTCTATTATAAGGATACAAATCTGCAATGTTGAATATCGGTGATATTCCAACATTGTCCGGCAACCCTATCTCATAAGCATTTGCTACAAATTTCCTAAGGATCTTGCATGGTCCTATCTTCTTCATATTCAACTTATTATATGTTCCTCTTGGAAACCTCCCCTTCCTCAAATGAGCTAAAACTTCATCTCCCACTTCAAATTGAACTTCCCTTCTTTTCTGATCAACTATGTCCTTATACTTTTGATTACTATCATGTATCTGCCTCCTAACATGATCATGAAGTCTTTGCATTTCTGTAGAAAAATCTTTTTCTCCAGCGCTCCTGAATTCATCTTGTTTCAAATATATCGATTATGCAATCCCTCTTGTTTTTCTTCCATATACTATCTCAAATGGACTTTTTCTGGTGCTTATATTAACTAAATTGTTAAATGCAAATTTTGTCTGTGCCAGAATCTGATCCCACTGACGACCTTGTTCAATGATTAAACTCCTTAACAAATTTCCCAGACTCTTATTCACCACTTCAATATGTTCATCTATCTGAGGGTGATATGTTGAACTAAAAGATAAATTAGTTCCCATCCTCTTCCATAGAGTCCTCCAAAAGTGTCCTACAAACTTAGTGTCCCTGTCTGAAACTATACTTCTGGGAAATCCATGTAATCTCACAATTTCTCTGAAAAACACATTCTCTATGTGTGTAGCATCATTTTTCAACCACAACGAATATGGAATCAATTCCCTTCTGATTTCTAGGTAATCCCAATACAAAATCCATACTAATTGCATCCCAAGGCCTTTCTGGAATAGGCAATCGCTGATACAAACCAAGATTTTGTCTCTTTCCTTTTGCATGTTGACAAATATCACATCGATCTACAAATTTCTTCACATCTTCCCTCATACCTGGCCAATAATACAAACTACTTAGTTGTGCAAATGTTTTGTCATGACCGAAATGTCCGGCTAGACCTCCACTATGTTTTTCTTTCAACAAATTATGTCTCATTGAGCATCTTGGTATACACAAATGGATTCCTTTAAATAAAAATCCATCATGGATCAAATATTCTTCCCATGAGTTTTTATCCCTCAATAAAGAATTTTCATATGCTTCATAAGCCTCCTTAAAATCTGGATCTTTCTGATACATTTCCTTAAGGTGCTCAAACCCTAAGGTCTTCACTTGGAATTCCTTTACAACCAAACTTCTCATGCTCAAATCATCTGCAACTTTATTAGCACTTCCATAAATATGTTTAATGAAAAAAGTAAAATTTTTCATGAATTATACCCACTTAGAATGCCTCTGATTCAACTTATCTTGCCTAGTAATAAATTGCAAAGCTTGATTATCACTATACAAGACAAACTCTTTTGGAATTAAATAATGTCTCCATTTCTTCAAATCTTGAATCACTGCATAAAAATCCTTGTCATATGTAGAATATTTATCCTTAGCGGCATTCAAATTTTCATTAAAATAAGCAACTGACCTATTATCTTGACTCAAAACTGCTCTAATGGCTATTCCACTTGCATCACACCTCACTTGAAATGTTTTTCCAAAATTGGGTAAAACCAAAATTGGTTGTTCTGTTATCTTCTTTTTCAACACTTTGAATCTTTTCTCATCCTCCTCTGTCCAATTAAAACACTTGTGTTTCTTCTTAACAATATCCATCATGGATGCACATATACCACTAAAAATTTTAATAAACTTTCTATAAAAACTTGCTAACCCATGGAAACTTCTCACCTCAAATATGCTCCTTGGTGACGACCATTCTTTGATTGCTCACACCTTCTCTGGATCCATCTTCAATTCATTTGAAGAGATCAAAAAACCCAAATATATGAGTTATGTCTTCATAAAAGAACTTTTCTTCAAGTTTATTAACAATTTTTCTTGTTGCAATCTCCTCATCACTAATGTAAAGTGCTTCAAATGTTCTTCCTTTGTTTTGTTGAAAACTAATATATCATCCAAATATACAATGACAAATTTACCTATGAAGTCTTTCAGTACTTCATTCATCAACCTCATAAATGTTCTTGGAGAATTTGTCAATCCAAATGGCATGACTAGCCATTCAAACAAACCTTCATTTGTCTTTAATGTTGTCTTCCATTCATCTCCCTCTCTCATTCTTATCTGATGATATCAACTCTTCAAGTCTATTTTTGAAAAATAGCTTTCTCCACTCAAACAATCCATCAAATCATCCATCTTGGGTAAAGGAAATCTATACCTGATGGTTATCTTGTTGATGGCTCTGGAATCTGTACACATTCTCCATCCCCTATCCTTCTTTGGACTCAATACAATTGGCACTGCACATGGGCTTAGAATTTCCCTGACGAAACCTTTATCCAACAACTCTTGAACTTGCTTCTTAACATCTTCATTCTCTTGAGGTGTCAACCTATATGCTACTTTATTTGGTAAATTGGCTCCTGGAATCAAGTCAATATGGTGGCTAATACTCCTAATAGGCGGTAATGAGTGAGGCAACTCATACACTACTATGACAGCAAAATTCTCTAACGATTCTTGGATTTCTTCAAGTAAATCATTCATAGAAGTATTGGTAAGGATAACTCTTGGCTTCCTTACTACAATAAATTTCATTTCTTGATCTTTCTTAATCTCCTTCAAGAGTTCCTTCCCACTCATGAGAAGTATTTTTGTGTTGGCTTCTTCCTTTTCTTTCTTCTCTTCTATTGGCAGTAACATGTGAGTTATACCATTTTTCTCTAGAGTGTAAGTATTTTTTCTCCCATCATGAATGACATTCCTATCAAACTGCCATGGTCTACCCAACAAAATATGACAAACATCCATGGAAATTACATCACACAGAATCTCATCTTTATAGCCTCATATTTTAAATTCAACTTTGCATTGTTGACTTACCATTACTTGATGTCCTTTCTGCAACCACGATACTTTATATGGACTTGGGTGTGTAGTTTTGTCCAGCTCCAGCTTCTCCACCATTTCTGTAGATACTAAATTATCAGTGCTCCCACTGTCTATAGTCATTTTGCAAACTTTGTCCTTTGTTTTACAAGCAGTCCTGAAAAACCTCATTCGTTGAACTGAGCCTTCTATTTCCTTCTCTGGCTTTAGAAGAACTTTCCTCATCATAAGGTTTTGTCCTCCTTCTGCTGCTTCTGCTTCCACATTCTTCTGGGCTTCAGAAATGTTTGATTCTCCTCCTCCTTCTTTCTTCCTCTCAGGGCATTCCCAAGACATGTGTCATGTCTTTCCATGGGAATAACATTTAACTCCACCTCCTCTACCTCTTCCTCTTCCTCGAGGAAAAGAGTTTCTCCCACCAAACGGTCTTCTTTGGGAACTTCCTCCTCTTTCAAAGTGACCATATGATTTCTCACTCTCTTCCTTGGGTTTCAATTCCTTATCATAGATAATTCCCTTACCTCTATTTGAGCCTTTGCTTCCATTTTGCTGACTCTAATTTTTGGCCAACTTTTCTTCTTCCTTTAGTGCAATCTGATAAGCATCTTCCACTATCCTCACAGTCATCATGATGATCTCATCATGGATTTCATATCTCAAACCATTTATATACCTGGCAACTTTTTCATCATCCTTCTCTCTTTGTCCAATCCTAATATTCAGCCTATAGAATTCTTCTGTATACTCTTTCACTGTCATACCCCTCTATCTCAGGTTCTACAACTTTCTGAAAAGATTTATCTGGTAATCCTTAGGTATGAATTTAGCCTTCAGTTTGGCTACCATTCTATCCCAATTCTTTATCGTTTGTTTACCTTTGCTCCTCCTCTCTGCCTGCAATTCATCCCACCACAATGTTGCATGTCCCTTTAATCCAATGACAACATGTCTCACCTTCCTTCCTTCATCGACATATTCATAGTCGAAATACTTTTCCATGGACCTTATTCAGTCCAATAGCTCTTCGGCATCCAAATTACCTTCATACATTGGGGTGTACATCTTTTCTCTAGCTCCCAACTTCAAAACAGCTTTCAATAAGAGTTTTTCATCCACATCTTCCCATGTAGCTTCTTCAACTTCTACTTCTTCGCTTTCTGCATCACTAGCATCTTCAGCAGCAGGTGTTCTTCTTTTAATTTCTTCCATCACTTCCAACCTTGCGCAAATCTCTCTCATTTCTCTTCCCACATGATCAGACTCTGGACCAGGGGTCAAAATTTTGCTCAAAAATCAAAGTTCTCGTAATTTCCTCAAAATGAACGGGTGTGTATCCCTAGTCGTCACGAACCCAACGCAACTCATTCGGGTTCAAATGGACGTCGGATGAGTGAGATATCGCGTTCTGTTTGAATCATCAAACATGCAAAAAAAAATGTGTTGACTGTACAGTCCGTACGGATGCTGACGTGGCAGGGTCGTACGATGGTGTGGCATGTCCATACGCTGAGGTGGCAGTTGACGTGGCAGGCATTGTTGGTAGGACATGTGGACAAATAGACTACTGACATGTGGCATCATTGTGGCGAATGGTTTGGTGCCATGTGGCCCAGGCATGGGCTTCCACATGGCACCCCTTTTTTTGGTAATGGTTGTTTGTTTAAAACTTTATGGAGTCTATGGGGATCGAACCCCGGACCTCCCCCAAGGTTCAACGATTTGGTAATGTGTGGGCTACCACTAGCCCACATGGTGGTCCTTGTTAAACATATGGTTTTGATTGTATTTAAGTTTGCATTGTATTATGGTTGGGCGCAGTCCGGGCCGAGGAGTCACATGTGGCTCCCCATATAACCACCGCGCGTGCGCAATTCAAATGGAATCCAGCCCTCAGTTTTGGGTGCCTTTCCATATGACCCGACCTCTACACGAGCACGCGGATTTTCAAATGGTTACAACACCCCATTCGCCCGACACTTGGTGCATCCGCGCTTGGACACTTGTCCATTATACATTCGCTCTTGGAACCTAGCCTTTTTGTGCGGGAAACGAGGTCACATGGTGACCCATATGTCCATGGGTTTGGTGGTTAGGGGCTAGGCGTACCCTAACCATCCTACAGTTTGCACCATTTTGTGGTTGCGCCCGGTGCTAGGTTTTAGCACGATATTGAGCGTGTGTGCTAGGTTGGACGTACAGAGGTGCGTTTTGGCGAACTAGAGACAGCAAGTTTGAAGGGGAAACTTCCAGGAAGCCTATCTTCTTCATTTTTGGCCAACTGAGGTGTCGAAAAAGCCCAGCTAGGGGTTTTTGAACGTTCTAAATCCATTGGCACTGTTTTCAAAGGCATTTGAAGATTTCTTTTGCAGGTTTTTCACCATTGAAGTTTCAGAGAGCTCCAGGGAGCTTGAAGCCCTCATTGATTGAGGCTATGCTCAGATGAGCCCAAGTCTGTTTTATGTGACTGAATAGTCATTTTTGGCTAATTATTATGCTCTAAACAGATTGGGATAGGTTTCAGAGGCATTTGAGGACTTTTACAGGTGTTTTTTTCCACAAGGAAGCTCAGGGAAGCTTAAGGCCACATGTAGAAGAGGTCATGCCCGGATGAGCCATGATCCGTTTTCAAAGTTCTATTAGTTATTTTTGGGGTTTTTATGTATTCTGAACTCAATGGTATAGTCAGTAAATCCATTGGAGTTGAGCAGCATCTTGTAAAAGAATCTTTGACAAACTAACCCCAGAGAGCCTAGTCCATTGATGGAGGCTCAAGGAGATATAGCCCAGTTGGGGGTGAACTCCTTTATCATCTTGTTATTGTTGTGAGTTTGATGGTTTATTTGCTGCAAATTATGTTTGTTGTGTATTTATTTAAAACACATATTTAACCATTTAAAAGAAAATTTCCTCACACATGAACATTTAAAAGAAGATGCATAAACTTGGCATATAATTTATCTTGCATAACTAAGACATTGAGCAAGGTCCTGAAAAGTTTATTTTAATGAAGTAAAGGGTGATTGCGTAGCATAACAAGTCAGCCCCCTATTTTCAGATCAGGTGGTATTAGAGCATAGTTTGTTTTTCTCATGTGATTGCCATTAATAGCTAGAGTTTTAGTTGTTGGTATTTGTGCAAGTTTTGTGTTGAAGTTTGATATCTTGCAAGGATGGAGGAAGCTTCAAACATTGATAGTTCTCATACATCTTCATT
>SNQJ01S0105730.1:25845-40462 GCA_010110895.2 Picea sitchensis | reverse complement strand
GTCATCTCATTGACCAATGTTGAACATTGCATCCAACCACTCATCCACATCACAAGAGGTAGATGGATAAAGAGTCTAGCAAGAATGGAAGAGGATATTCCATCATCGATGTGAGTCAAGATGATTCACAAGAAGACAATTTTCAGCAGAAGAATTCACCATTGAGTTGGCTTGGTAAGAAATGGTTAGATTTCTTGAGCAAGTAAGGCTTGCATTTTTTTGTTGTAGATGCACATTTTAGCCTTATGTATGCATTTATGTTGAGAGTATGACAAGAACAACTTGTATGATGCAAGTTGCATGTGAATGCAATTCATTTGAAGGCATTCTTGTTTGTTGCACAACTTCGCCAGGAGGATGTAAAAGAGGGGTATGATGCTCACTTGTTGCAGCCATTTATCTTTTTTATTTCAGCTCTTATGTACCCACATGTTTTAGGTTCATGTACTTATGTTTGTACTTGAAGGAGAGTGAAGAGTCATGCACATGCATGTGTTTTTGTGTGTGCGTAAACAATGAACTTGGTGATAGTTCATCATGAATGATTCATGATTGTAACATGATTGTGTATCATGAATGTCGACTTGTCATTTTGGGAAGGTCGATATGTTTCAAATGAGTCTCGACTTGTGTCGATATTGTCTTGACGACTATGTTGTGTCGATCATGTTTTTCTACTTATGTTTAGTCAATGGTGTTTGTTGGCTTGTAAGTTGATTTTGAGTACACCGAGATGTAGGAAAACGCCATGTGCTTTGATGAAGTACAAGATGCGACCATTTGCTTGAAGAGCAAAAAGACTTTGTTGGCATCATTTTCAGTCTTGTATAAATTTGTTTTCAAGATTGATGGCTTTCTTGGTTTGTGACAAGATGTCGCAAGAAAGTTTTTGCAGCCATTGTAGAGCCAATTGTTTTAACACCAAAGAGTTCACAAGAGGGACTTGATTCTCAGTGGGAAGGTTAGCAGTCTTCCAAGCAAAAAGAGAATAGTGGGTCAGCAGCAGCCAAAGATAAATGGTTGAGAGACATAGCCAGTTGCAGTGCAAGGCATGTCAAGGTATCCAGGTGATTGTTGAAAAGACTTTTCAAGTAGAATCAGTTGATAGAACTTGGAAGCAGAAGAGTATTGAAGCTCAAGCAGATAATCATAATATTTTGTGGGTCCAAAAGCCTTTCAGTGGGAAGGTGTGATCAGAATCTGGACCAGGGGTCAAAATTTTGCTCAAAAATCAAAGTTCTCGGAATTGCCTCAAAACGAATGGGTGTGTAGCCCTCATCGTCACGAACCCAACGCAACTTGTTCGGGTTCAAATGGGCATCGGATGAGTGAGATATCATGTTCTGTTTGAATCGTCAAACAGGCAAAAAAAAAAAAGGTGTTGACTGTACAGTCCGTACGGATGTTGACGTGGCAGGGTCGTACGATGACGTGGCATGTCCATACGCTGAGGTGGCAGTTAACGTGGCAGGCATTGTTGGTAGGACACGTGGATGAATAGACTGCTGACATGTGGCATCATTGTGGTGAATGGTTTGGTGCCACATGGCCCAGGCATGGGCTGCCACATGGCACCCCTTTTTTTGGTAATGGTTATTTGTTTAAAACTTTATGGAGTCCGTGGGGATCGAACCTTGGACCTCCCCCAAGTTTCAATGATTTGGTAATGTGTGGGTTACCACTATCCCACATGGTGGTCCTTGTTAAACATATGGTTTTGATTGTATTTAAGTTTGCATTGTATTATGGTTGGGTGCGGTCCGAGCCGGGGCTAAGCCCCGGCCCCCAGTCACATGCGGCTCCCCATATAACCATCGCGCGCGCGCAAATCAAATGGAGTCCATACCTCGGTTTCGAGTGCCTTGCCATATGACCCAACCTCTACACGAGCGTGTGGATTTTCAAACGGTTACAACAACCCATTCACCCAACACTTGGTGCATCCGTGCTTGGACACTTTTCCATTACACATTCACTCTTGGAACCTAGCCTTTTTGTGCAGGAAACGAGGTCACATGGTGACCCATATGTCCACGGGTTTGGCGGTTAGGGGCTAGGCGTGCCCTAACCATCCTACAGTTCGCACTGTTTTGCGATTGCACCCGGTGCTAGGTTTTAGCACGAGATTGAGAGTGTGTGCTAGGTTGGATGTACAGAGGTGTGTTTTGGCGAACCAAAGACAGCAAGTTTGAAGGGGAAACTTCCAGGAAGCCTATCTTCTTCATTTTTTGGCCAAATGAGGTGTCGAAAAATCCCAGCTAGGGGTTTTTGGACGTTCTGAATCCATTGGCACTATTTTCAAATGCATTTGAAGACTTCTTTTGCAGTTTTTTCACCATTGAAGTTTCAGAGAGCTCCAAGGAACTTGAAGCCCTCATTGATTGAGGCTATGCTCAGATGAGCCCAAGTCTGTTTTCTGTGACTGAATAGTCATTTTTGGCTAATTATTATGCTCTGAAAACATTGGGATAGGTTTTAGAGGCATTTGAGGACTTTTATAGGTGTTTTTTTCCACAAGGAAGCTCAGGGAGGCTTAAGGCCACATGTAGAAGAGGTCATGCCCGGATGAGCCATGATCCGTTTACAGAGTTCTATTAGTCATTTTTGGGGTTTTTATGTATTCTGAACTCAATGGTACAGTTAGTAAATCAATTGGAGTTGAGCGGAAGCTTGTAAAATAATCTTTGACAAACTAATCCCAGAGAACCTAGTCCATTGATGGAGACTCAAGGAGATGTAGCCCAGTTGGGGGTGAACTCCTATATCATCTTGTTATTGTTGTGAGTTTGATGGTTTATTTGCTACAAATTATGTTTGCTATGTATTTATTTAAAACACATATTTAACCATTTAAAAGAAAATTTCCTCACACGTGAACATTTAAAAGAAGATGCATAAACTTGGCATATAATTTATCTTGCATAACTAAGACATTGAGCAAGGTCCTGAAAAGTTTATTTTAATGAAGTAGAGGGTGATTGCATAGCATAACAAGTCAGCCCCCTATTTTTAGATCACCACAACATGGTTTTCCATAGATGGATCTACACGAATCCTTGGCAGCATTATTTCAACTATTTATAATACACAGAATACAACTTCGAACTTTTTCAAGCTTTGATACCACTTGGTGCAAACCCCCCTTTCTCCTTGGGTTTGTGAAACCTCCCAATCAAGGATCTTCAATTCTCATAGCTGAATTAGTTCTCTGAAACCTTAATGGTCTTGCTTGTAAATAAAAACAGGTCTTTCCTATCTCTCGATGCAAGTTATGTAACACTTGTGATCTCTTCTTCTCACTACTGAACGATCACGACTCAGGCGCTAGCTCCTCCTCCGTCAACTCCTTCCCACATGTGACCTTGGGCTATGTCCACAGACGATTTCGAGCACGGTCAAAAGTGGTTTTGGATCAACCCATTTTTCTCCCCACAATTCACTACCAATCACCAGGTGCCTTTTTTTCAATACCGTGGTTTCAATTGTGACCCAATATCAATTTTTTAACATCTGAGTACTTTCCTTCCCTGCAATCCTTCATGATCATCGATCTCAAGATCTCAGCAACGCTTCTAAACCTGACGGTTTAGATCTATCCTTTCCCAATCTACAGATTAGAACTAACCCTTCTAAATCAACGACTGTGATTTATTCTGTGATTCGAGCTTCAGGAGTTTCAAATCTCAACTCCTACTTTCTCCACAATGGCTATTTCCCGAAATAAAATATCTGTTGACATTTGTCCTCCGAACCTTTGGGGTTTGGAGATTTCAATTCTCGACTTCCCAGAGTATTATTATCCAAAGTTCACGATCTGTCGCCATGTGTCCCTATGGATCTGACGGTCTAGATTTACTTCGGGTATTCTTGGATAGATCTTAACCCTTTATCTTTTCCAACTTCTGCAAATTCTTCTTCTAAAGGATTTCTTCGACACTTAGTCGATTTATGGTCCTATGCACTCTTTGCAACTGACCTCTACACTTTCTTATGAGAAAAACCCGAGTTATTTCTTCAAGTCAAAGACTTCGCATACGCACTCCTTGTGCTTAATATGCACACTCCGCATACAAAAGTTCCACACTATCTCTTCTGAGCTTCGATTCAAAAAAGAATCCCTCACATGCACTCCTTGCATTCGATATGCACTCCTTGCATAAATTACAGAAGAGAAAACACTTGAAACTTATTCAAATCTTCATAAATTCATTCCTTCACCATGAACATCATACATCCACAAAACACATAACAATAGTAAAACTGTAAAACAATATCAACACTATACAATTGGATGAATTTCCTCGGTTCTATTCATTTCAGAAATAAATACATGATTACAACTTCTGTCTCTTACAAAACTACAATGAAAACTTGTCTAAGGACCCAAATCTTCCTCGCTCTTCTTCCTCCTATCTAAATTCTATCACACTCTACTCAAGAGGTTACCTACTCAGCTTAATTAATGCAACCTAATGACTAATGAGGGCTAATATCCTACACATGTAATATATTACAGTCGTGTAAGGATTTAGAATGATCTGTCAGTTCAAAATGATGGCCCAACTTTACATACATCTAATTAATTAACGAGAGATTCAAAAATATCTCCACATCACTACCAAGCTAGTTAAGATTCGGTTTGGATATTTCAATGCATTGATTTGTCGACTTCGCTTCCACGTCCGCTTTGTTTTGATTTGATAGCGATGCTCCTGCATCACATACCCACTTAGAGAGGTTGATTCCATTGGACCGCATACATATCAATGGACAAGCTCCAAGATTCCTTATACTTTATTGTCGCTCTTTGGGAAAGGATTCTTTATGTTCTTTCCTTGTGCACATCCCTTGCATACACCTTCATGATCAACCTTTAATTCTGGTAAACCTGTAACTACCTTGCTTACATATGCTAAGGCTTTGTAGTTGATGTGAGCTAGTATTCTATGCCAAAGTTCACAAGGACTTTCAGTAGAATGAGTTAAGTCTACATCTGAGTGAATATGCAGTTGTTATTGGAACCACCTTCTTATGTTCCAATAACAACTGCATATTCTACATTTTTTCCTTTAGGACACATAAGAACTTCACCATCTATGAATGCAACCCTGAAACCTTTCTTATCTATGACTGAGATAGAAAGTAAGTTCTTTTTCAAACCTGGTACATAGAGTACATCCTTCATTCTCATTGGAGTTCCTAAATCAAGTTTGTAGGTGGATTATCCAATTCCTTTGATAGGGTATTGATAATCATCTCCAAGTGAAACTTTCTGGGGGAATTCCTTTTCTATAAGACTATAGAGAATGTCTTTATGACATGTCATGTGCTTAGAGGCACCACTATCTATGAGCCAAGTATCCTCTCCAGGTGTCACGGATCTTGAGAGGGCGGAAAAGAAAACATAATCTTCAATCTCTTCTTTAGTTAAATTCTTGGGTGGCTCATCATATTTAGTTGCATGCGCATGATGTATTTTGTTATTTCTCCTCTTGTATTCTTCCCTTATGGCAGAACAATTCTTAGCAATGTGTCCCATCTTATCGCAATGATAACATTGATAAGACGAGAAATATTTTCCCTTTCTTTGACCCTTATGATATTTCTGGAATCTCTTCAGAGAGTGAGATTCTTTATCGAAGTGGGTATCCTTTTGAAAATGAGACTTTTTATTTCCACCCTTAGCATGAGCAGCCAAGGCTTGATCTTCATATCTTAATAGGACGGCTTCTCGGTTGGCCACTCTTACTTCTTCTTGAACACATTCTTCCCATAAACTATCAAATTGGAGTTTCACTTTTCTTGCACAAATAGTTTAGATGAACGCATCCCAAGGTCTTGTGAGACCATTAAGAGTTGTCATTATGAGTTCATTTTCATCTAAGTTGTCTCCAATTGTCTCTAATTGTTCCCTGAATTGAGAAACCCTAGAGAAATAGTCTTGAACTGTTTCTCCTTTCTACATCTTTGTATTCTTTAGTTGGGTTCTCCAATTCATCTTTTGGTTGATGTTCTTTCCTTCATACATTCTGATTAGGGCATAAAACATGTCTTTTGGAGTATTCTTAGAAGACACTTGAGGGATCAAGTGGTCTTTAATGGAATCTACAATTATTCTTTTGGCCTTAATCATATTATTCGTATACTTCTATTTTGTTGCTTCTTCTTTGGGTTCTGGTACATTTTCTTTTATGAATTTTATAAGTTCATTCTCTTCAAGAATGAGTCCAATTATGTACTTCCAGGAACGGAAATTTTCCACACCTTCTAACTTGTCAACAAACTTGGTGCTTGCATACATCTTGACCTGGAGCTAAGAAAATGATCATAAAATGAAAATACTCAAAAATTGAAATTGAGCTTACCAGGAGATGTGTTGGGTCGAGATGAGTTTGTTGGAGCTGATTGTTTCAGAAAATTCCAATTTTTATCCCTTGAAACTTGACCTACGCAATTATGGACTAGTACTTCTAGTACTAGTTCTGGTTTTCTGGTTTTCTGGTACTGGTCAAAACTAGGGTTTGACGTTTTGGAGAATCTAGCCACTGGAAAAGTTTACTCAAGTTGTCAAAATATGTGCTAGGGCAGGGCACATTTGCCAAGATAGTTTTTGGTCAACAATTCCTCTTTAGTGAAAAACCGTAATTTTCTTGTACGGCAATAGTGACGTCTAGATACCTAGTGAAAGATGCTCTATTCAAACAAGCTTTGATACCATGTTAATTTTTTATTGTTGTTATTAGGTTATTTCCAAATTACATGAGTATTCAATGCATTTCCAAAACAACATCATAAAGAGGATCATTGAAAGAAACACAATCACAAGGTACGCAACGTTTTATTCTTGGAAAATCTCATGGGGGAGAAAACCCAGCAAAAACTTCCTCAATAATAGATTTCCAATAAAATGCCAAGACTAAGACCAAAACACCAAGAATAAACTAAGACTGAGCATGTGCATCTCTTCTCCTTCCTCCTCCAACTGCAACTGCCCTCAAGATATGCGCATTGGATGAGTGAGTGTGAGAGTGTGTAAGTGAGGCACCATCCTCACATATAAATACTAGTTGAGAAGGCACTAGGGTTATGTCTCTTCACTTAGTAGGGCCGACTTCTTCTAGGAGTGGTTTAAAACCACTTTATAAACACTAGGGGATGACTCTACAAATACCACCATATAAATATGGTTTGACCAATCCACAAAAGGGGATTTGATCTATAAGATAATAACTTAAATATAATTAGAATATTCTTTGAAGTTACAATATTTCAACAATTGTTGTAGCAGGGATTGGCCAGGGAGCAAGATCAATGCGAATTGTAAATTTTTCAAGCCTAGGTGATTGTTGTCCTAATGTTCTCTCATCAAATAACTCAAAAACAAAATTTATTTAACAACAAAAAATTAAATTTCTAAGCATTGCATCAATCACACAGTGGCTAAAAAAATGAACAATGAAAGAAATAAAACACATACACAGAGATTTCTCCTTCTAATCAGCTTTTCATTCCTTTGATCAAAGCTTACAAGATGACATCTATAGCCTGCTTTGCTTGAACCAATAGTTTTACGGTCAATAAAATCACCTCAAACAACAATGTACGACATGTGTAAGAGAGTGTACAACTACAGTAGTAGGGCATGCTCTGTTTCTACCTTTCCTCGACAACAAATTGCTCTTTCTCTCTTCTCAACACTGAAGCACACTTCAACAATACACAGAAGATAGTGTATGGCTAGATCTGAGGGTGTACGGCCTATGCATAAAGAAAGGACATCTACAACATTGATAAAGTCATGTATGGCCTATTGTACTTGCTAGTCACTTCAATAACCTACTCCTCTTCATCTCCTTGAATACACTCTACCAACTTCCAACTCTCTTGATATCTTCTCATGTGAAGTTGACTTCTCCTATCTTGTCCTCTTTATGCTTTGAGAAAAATAACTAATCTCCTCAATCTTAGCTGCCATCTATCTCAATCATGAGATGTACAGTCAGGATTAAATCCTAATACAAGTCGCTAATATTCTAGAACTTCTAGAACATTTTATTTAGATTCCTAAGACTAATTAGACTTCAAAACATTAGACTTTCACTTTTATTTTTATTTTTTTAAGTGAAATTACAAATGAAATTAGTTACCATCTTTCCAATGTGGTCACCAATGAAATGTCCCTAACCAATTTCTACACATTCACACTAAACTTGTGCAAGAAGTTCTTACTCAAGCTACATTTCTCAACACTTCGTCTAGCGAAGAAATAATTATGCACCAATTCAGGTATATCATTGAGTGCTTCAAACTTCCCTTTTGTTAAGGGCTTGGTTAGAATATCAGCTACATGCTAAGTTGTGGGAATATACTAGAGATTCATTCCTCCCTTTTGAATCCTATCTCGTATGAAGTGATATGTGATCTCTATGTGCATGGACCTGTCATGAGACACTGAATTCACATAAAGTTTGATAGAACTTTGATTATCATAGTAAATCATTATGGGATCCAACTCTTGATCAAACAATCATGCAAATAAATTTCAAAGCTAGATGGCCTCACAACTAGCAATATTTGTTTCCATGTATTCTGCCTTTACTGAGCTAAGAGCCACGAAATTATGGTTTTTTTTGAACCCAATGTAAAGAAGCACCTTGAAGTGCTCTTCATGTATGTTGCATTGCCTACCCAATCTGAGTCTAAATACCCCTGTAACTTCACTTCACCATCTCCAAGATATCTCAGACTATACTCCATTGTGCTCCTCAAATATCTTAGCACATGTTTTTCTACTTCCCAATGCTCTTGCCTTGGCTTCACCATGAACTGACTCAAGGTGTTCACAACAAAACATATATCTAGACTAGTGTTAACCAAATACATCAAAGAACCTATTAGTTGCATGTACATCATAGGGTCCAAAAACTCTGAATCTAAAGGTATCACCTTCTTCAGATTAGTGATCATGCATGTGGCCATAGGTTTGCAGTCCTTCATCTATACCTCTTCAATATCTCAACTGCATAGTTACCCTACCCAAGAAAAATCTCCCCTGGTTTTTTCCAAACCTCCAAACCCAAATCTCAAACTTAGCTTCCATGTCTACTTTGCACCCTACAATGAGCTTCTTTGCACCTGTAAGAAACAAGTCGTCTACATATAACACCAAAACAAGCAGATCGGTGCCAACAAATATATAATATAAATTGGGATTTTCTTCGCTTTTGGTGAAGCCCATACTTCTACAAATATTCATCTATCTTGGAATATCATGCTCTTGGTACCTACTTGAGTCCATACAAGCCTTTCTTAATCCTGCAAACATGGAAATACTTCCCATTTACCTCAAAGCCTCGAGGCTACTGTATGTACACTTATTCCTCAATGATCTGATTAAGGAAAGTTGTCTTCACATCCATATGATGTATCCTCCATCCCATAAATGAAACTAAGAACATAACTTCTCTAATGGAAGTGTACATGGCAACTAGAGAAAATGTCTCATCACAGTCCACTCTTTCTTTCTGGGAGAACCCTCTCACCACGAATCTCATTGTGAACTTATCAATGTTGTCATCTACTACATGATTGATCTTGTAAAACTATCAGGAACTCACTATTGACTTCCCCTCTGATCTTGGCACTACATCCCAAACATCACTCTTCATGATGGAGGTATACTCCCCCACCATGGCATCCCACCATAATTATTGGTCTACTACCTCCTAAAAGTTGGAAGGCTCAAAATCTATTATGTTATTCATCAATGCAATTTAGTTTAGAAACTTGTTTGGAAGCCTACTCTATAAGTGTGCTCATATAAGCCTCAACATACTCCTGAGCATCCCTTAATGTCTGAGTGAACCATCGACGTCTCCTGACATAAGTGGGAGGGGTTATTATCTCCTCTTCTTCACCTAAAGGTTGTTGTACTTCTTTGGAAGTCATTGGTGACCCTAACTCAACCTTCAAATCTTCCATCTCCTCATCTTTTGTCACTCGAATAGACTCATGGAACTTCCTCGATGCAAAGTCTTCCTCAAAATTTACATCCCTTCTCACTACTATCTTCCTCTACTCTATAATATAGACCTTGTAGGCCTATAAAGTATCACAGTAACCCATTGATATGTAAACTTTCATGGATATTCCACTGGATCAGTTCATCACAACAAATCTAATAAAATACTGAAATCTTTACTATTAAGGTTATTTTTTCCTTCAGATCTCCAAAATATTTAGTTATTGATTTTATGCTTATGCATGAAATAGATAAAATGCGGAAAATAAAGAATAGTAAAATACAATCATATCATCCACAAATAAACACAAGATATGACCTCGGAAACCCTTATGGGAGAAAACCCAACTAGAAGGTGAGATTGCTCTACTCTCTTTTCTCTAGTATAGAAATGATGCAAGTACAAAGAAAGAGGCACTCTTTGTGGATTTGCCTTTAAAATGTGGCATGTATGGCTTCTACAAAATCTCTCCTCAACTGTTATGCTCACAAAATACCACTCTCATATTTTCTACTTAGATATGGAACAAGATACCATGCAAAAGGATGGAACCCCTTCTCCTCCTAGTGGCTCATTATTTAACATAGCTCAATAGCCATCTAGGGGTAGGTTTCAGACTTCCTCAACCCTCAATTTTGATAGGGTTTTGGATATTCTAAAATCTTATTTAAATTACATATGTGGCTAGCCCCATATGCACGAGTAACAAGGGTTGACACGGCATCCTCTTGTACCATGGCGGTCAACATGGTAGGTCAACTTGTGGGAGGCATAACTTTTTCATATGAGCTCGGATTGGCACATCGCCTGCACCGTTGGAAATATATCGATGTGTAGAATATAGAACCTTCCTCCATAGTAAGGCTTCGACCATAAAAAGTTTCATTTGATGCCTAAAAATGGCTCTGGAAGATTTCAAACGACTTTTTT
The DNA here is from genome assembly GCA_010110895.2 of Picea sitchensis. Classification (NCBI taxonomy): domain Eukaryota; kingdom Viridiplantae; phylum Streptophyta; class Pinopsida; order Pinales; family Pinaceae; genus Picea; species Picea sitchensis. The sequence continues at coordinate 29,510 of SNQJ01S0105730.1, read as the reverse complement.
GCACCCAAATTTCAAAATTTGGACCAATTGTCGAAATGGCCCTTCAAGTTGATTCCTCCAATTTTTCCACCCATAAAGTACTGAGATACATGAAAAATAATATAATTATCTAATTCAGATCATACCTCCCCATTGTTAGAATATGATGGATGTTCTCATTTAACCATAGACAATATAGAAATATTGTCACCCAACCATAGGCCGAAGCCACCCCCGAGCACCTTAACCTTGACAGAGAATCATTCTGGAAGCAAACCCTAGGTTGGATAGCCAAACAAAGGTGGAAACCCTTTCTCCAAGGATAGCGCACCAAGAAGGAGTAACAAGAGCTGATCAGAGAGTCCAAACCATAACCAACAGAGAGTCCAAGACAAAACCAAAATCTGTTAGTTGCAGCAACTACAACAATAGCTCTCCTCCAAACTTGCGCACAAATTGGCCAACTGCAGTGTGCACAAGTGTTGCTTCTGAAGTTCTGAGAATACTGGCTAGAATGAAGACTGGCCTCCTACATTTATACTATTTCTGGCAGACTTCCTGGGTCGACTTCTCATTTTGGGTACTAATTCTTTAGTATATAACATTTCCTTTAGTCAACTTCTTCTCTTGGAGGCTAATAACCTAATACAAGTCATTCTCTTGAGCTGACTTGTCTTCTAGGGTTATTAACAAATTAATTAGGGTTTCTTCTTGCTTCCCATAATATTCTATTGTCGTCAGGTTTACATGTGGCAGTAAATACCTTCCGCAACTACAATAATATCAACACTCCCTCCTAGATAGGGAGGTATTGAAGGTAATGGTCTTGAGCACAAACATACAATTCCCATAATAGCATCAACATAGTCGTATAGACTATCTCATGAGTAGATCATGAGCACCATAAACACTATCATTGTCATCAACTACATCATCTCTTGAAACCATACTCCATCTGAGTAATCAGACACGATGTTGGATAAGTCACTCACTCCAAAGAGTGACACAAGAGCCATTCTTCTAATCCGGACATATGTCCTAGAAGAATAAATGTCCTGGACCATTTTCCATCTCGGGAATCTCTGTCCATTGATCATCCATGTAGCTGATAATCACTTCCAACACTACTGATAGTTTTCAAGACAATCAAAACAATTGCATTCAATAGAACAAAATTGTGTCTATAAATAGTATTAAAAAACAACATTTCAGTGGTACACTGCCACACCAAGTAGCACACATATACTTGATCAGTGACATATAGTCACAATCAGTGGAACACATCCACCACAGTAGTATACATCTACTGTCCAGAGACATACAGTCTCCATAACAATCACATCATTTGATATCAACCTGCACAGAAAATATTGTTATGATATAAACTGAATCATATGGGCCATTCTTCCACTCACATCTGTGAGATCTGGAAGAGCATCTTCCCTCGGAAGGTAAAACATCAACGATGAGCTATCTGGACTATTCTTCTCAAGAAAGGAAGAACAACTGTCCTAATTTTTGAGCCTGGACCATTCACCTAACTGGGCCATTCCTCCAACACTAAACAAAGTGCAACCTAGAGAGAATGAGTCTACCCTAGAGAATGTTTGTCCCTGATTGTTGAACCTGGACCATTCACCTATCTGGGCCATTCCTCCGGCACTAAACAAAGTACAACCTGGAGACAATGAATAAGCCCCAGGGAATGATTGTCCTACACCAACCTCCATCAGTGCTCCCTCCCAACCTGGGACTCATCTCTTCCTTTTTCAATAAGGAAGTCATCTCCACGAGCTCCAGCTTTAGTACACAAACTCTTTCATCTTGGTCATAGGTTTTGCCAAAATATCTGCTTATCTACTCATCTGCGGAGATATATATATTGGAGAACCACTTCTTTTTTCTGGACTTTATCATGGAGAATGTAATGATTGATCTCAATGTACTTCAGTCTTTCTAGAACAATGGTTTTCTTTGAAGGCTTCATGTAGCTCTGATCAATATAGTATATCATTTCTAGATTCATCTTTTGTTTCTCGCTAGCTCATAACATCGTGGCAAGGGTCAAACTGGAAGATATCCAAGTGGTACTTCTCCTGCCATCATGAGAGCTTTGTCATGGATTGGAAATCCATCATCCTTAAGTTCTAAGTAACCATTCTGATTTTTATCATAGAAGGTTTCACCACGCTTCTGTTGTGCATGAGAGGCTTTGCACCAAGTTGTTTGAATCCATACAAAATCTTCTTCCATCTGCATACAAGGGTCTCTTTCTGGTATACCTCAAAGCCTTGAGGTTGCTCTACATACGCTCCTTTTTCAATTATTCTGGAGAACAGTGTTTGCATTCATCTGAAGTAAACTCCAACCAATGGATATTGTGGACGATATAATGACTCATGTAGAGGTATGTCTGGTATGCTAAAACAAGCAATCATCATAGTTTTCTCCCTCCATCTGGGAGAACCTCTAGTTTTGGATCTCGCAATGCTTACATTCATAAGTCTTCCATGCACTATTATTCATTACAACTTTCAGTTCCTCTGCTTGATTTCTTTTAGTGAGTTCAGGTCAGACTGGTAGTCTTATGATTCTTGATACAATGACTGGTTGTTATGTCTTTTCTTTCTCTCTTGGAATCTTCATGTTCTTCCTCATGTTTCTCTTTAGATCTTGGGTCCGTCGAGTTTTATATAGATTCCATGCCCTGAAGATTCCAACTTCTTCCTTTCATCATGGGATCATAGAGGTGGATGGACAATCAAAGGTACTTTTAGGGTTCTTTTCGAAGAAGGCTTCTTCTAAATTAAAACTGAACATGCACTTGCTTTTCATGGATGCTACCATGGATATATGCTCCATCATATTCAATGGATCATAGGATTAGATCCCGCCTAATCCTTGCTTCATGTATGAACGCATGCTCTTCTTTTGGAAATATATAATCGGCCGCCTCCATCTAACAGAGTCCACGCTTTCATCTTCATCCTTATTGCCTTCCGCAAAGTGTCATAATTCATTCTCCAATTTCCTCTTGATTGTTGACTTCTTTCTGTCTTTACTTCTTCTAGGTTTCTTCAAGATTGATTCTGATTTCGGCTTATCTTGCAACTGTTACTTATGTAATAACTTCGACATGAATTGTTACCAGGGGTTGTTGATGTACTTCATCCTTTCATGTGTATTGTCTGGCTTGTAGTCACAGTGATATCAATCCTTATCTTGTTGTTCTTCCATAAGTATAGTTTCTCTTGGAACATATTATATTCTAGGAAATAGATATGAAATATATGTACAAAAAACATGGTATATACAAGAACTATGAAGATTATTCTTACCTTGTCTTAGAAGAAGAAGTATGTTTTGTCCTTCTTGGATTTATTTGAGGGTTCCCTTTCTTCGGTAATTGATGCTTCATTTGTTTCCTTCCTATTATTTAACTTGGGACAATGATTCTTGTAGTGACCATACTTTTGACAATTGAACCATTGTATTTTTAACATATCTTCCTCTTGATTTGGCTTCTTCCTTGAGCCAAACTTCCTTTTGTTCCTGAAAATTCTTGAATCTCATTGTGAAGGATTGAACATCGTATTTATTTTGAGGTTTCTCTTTTTCACTAATCCTTGATTCTTCTTGTGCACAACAAGTCCAAAGTTCTTCAAATGTAGGATACTCCTTCCTTG
>SNQJ01S0105730.1:14201-24390 GCA_010110895.2 Picea sitchensis | reverse complement strand
TATCTCATGATTAGATCATGAGCACCATCATCACTATCAGTGTCATCAACTGCATCATCTCTCGAAACCATACTCCACCTGAGTAATCAGACATGATGCTGGATAAGTCACTCACTCCACAGAGTGACACAAGAGCCATTCTTCTAATCCGGACATATGTCCTAGAATAATAAATGTCCTGGACCATTTTCCATCTGGGGAATCTCTGTCCATTGATCATCCATCTAGCAGATAATCATTTCCAACACTACTGATAGTTTTCAAGGCAATCAGAATGATGTCATTCAATAGAACAAAATTGTGTCTATCCATAGTATTATAAAACTACATTCCAGTCATACACTGCCACACTAAGTAGCACACATATACTTGATCATTTACATATAGTCACAATCAGTGGAACACATCCACCATAGTAGTATACATCTACTGTCCGGAGACATACAGTGTCCATAACAATCATGTCATTTGATATCAACCTGCACAAAAAACATTGTTATGATATAAACTGAATCATCTGGTCCATTCTTCCACTCACATCTGTGAGATCTGGAAGAGCATATGCCCTCATAAGGTAAAACAACAATGATGAGCTATCTAGACTATTATTCTCAAGCAAGGAAAAATAATTGTCCCAATTTCTAAGCCTGGACCATTCACCTATCTAGTCCATTCCTCCGGCACTAAACAAAGTGAAACCTAGAGAGAATGAGTCTGCCCTAGGGAATGTCTATCCCTGATTGTTGAACCTGGACCATTCACCTATCTGGGCCATTCCTCCGACACTAAACAAAGTACAACCTGGAGAGAATGAATCTGCCCGAGGGAATGACTATCATGCACCAACCTCCATCACTGCTCCCTCCCAACCTGGGGCTCATCTCTTCCTTTTTCAATAAGGAAGTCATCTCCACGAGCTCCAGCTTGAGTACACAAACTCTTTCATCTTGGTCAAAGGATTTCCCAAAATATCTGTTTATCTACTCATCTGTGGAGATATATATATTGGAGAACCACTTCTCTTTTCTAGACTTTATCATGGAGAATGTAATGCTTGATCTGAATGTACTTCGGTCTTTCTAGAACATTGGTTTTCTTTGAAGGCTTCATGTAGCTCTGATCAATATAGTATATCATTTTTGGATTCATCTTTTGTTTCTTGCTAGCTCATGACATCGTGGAAAGGGTCAAACTGGAAGATATCCAAGTGGTACTTCTCCTGCCATCATGAGAGCTTTGTCATGGATTGGCAATCCATCATCCTTAAGTTCTAAGTAACCATTCTGATTTTTATAATAGAAGGTTTCACCATGCTTCTGTTGTGCATGAGAGGATTTTCACCAAGCTATTTGAATCCATACAAAATCTTCTTCCATCTGCATAAAAGGGTCTCTTTCTGGTATACCTCAAAGCCCTGAGGTTGCTCTACATACGCTCTTTGTTCAATTATTCTGGAGAACAGTGTTTGAATTCATCTGATGTAAACTCCAACCCATGGATATTGCGGACGATATAATGACTCGCGTAGAGGTATGTCGGGTATGTTGAAACAAGCAATCATCATAGTCTTCTCCCTCCATCTGGGAGAACCTCTAGTTATGGATCCCGCAATGCTTACATTCATAAGACTTCCATGCACTGTTCTTCATCACAACTTTAAGTTCCTATTCTTGATTTCTTTTAGTGAGTTCAGGTCAGACTGGTAATCTTGTGATTCTTGATACAATGACTGGTTGTTTTGTATTTTCTTTCTCTCTAGGAATCTTCATGTTCTTCCTCATGTTTCTCTTTAGCTCTTGGGTCCATGGAGTTTTCTATAGATTCCATCCCCTAAATATTCCAAATTCTTCCTTTCATCAAAGGATCATGGATGTGGATGGACAATCAGGGATACTTTTAGGCTTCTTTTCAAAGAAGGATTCTTCTAAATTCAAACTGAACACGTATTGCTTTTCATGGCTGCTACCATGGATATATACTCCATATATTCAATGGATCATAGGATTATCTCCCTCCTAATCCTTGCTTCATGTATGAATTCATTATCTTCTTTTGGAAATATATAATCAGCCCCTCCATCTAATAGAGTCCATGCTTCCTTCTTCATCCTTATTGCCTTCCGCAAAGTGTCATAAGTCTTTCTCCAATTTCCTCTTGATTCTTGACGTCTTTCTGTCTTTACTTCTTCTAGGTTTCTTCAAGATTGATTCTGATTTCGACTTATCTTGCAGTTGTTACTTATGTAATAACTTCCACATGAATTGTTACCAAGGGTTGTTGATGTACTTCATCATTTCATGTGTATTGTTTGACTTGTAGTCATAGTGATAGCAATCCTTATCTTGTTGTTCTTCCATAACTATAGTTTCTCTTGGAACATATTATCCTCTAGGAAATAGATATGCAAGATATGTACAAAAAACATGGTATATACAAGAACTATGAAGATTATTGTTACCTTGTCTTAGAAGAAGAAGTATGTTTTGTCCTGCTTGGATTTATTTGAGGGTTCCCTTTCTTCGGTAACTGATGCTTCGTGTGCTTCCTTCCTTTTCTTTAACTCGGGATAATGATTCTTGTAGAGACCATACTTTCGACAATTGAAGCATTGTATTTTTGACATATCTTTCTCTTGATTTGGCTTCTTCTTTGAGCCAAACTTCCTTTTGTTCCTGAAAATTCTTGAATCTTTTTGTGAAGGATTGATCATCGTATTTCTTTTGAGGTTTCTCTTTTGCACTAATCCTTGATTCTTCTTGTGCACAACAAGTCCAAAGTTCTTCAAATGTAGGATACTCCTTCCTTGTGTTCATGCTTGCGGCAAATGCATCATATGTCTTGGGAAGACTGTTGAGTACTATATTTACCAGTTCCTTCTCTAAAATGATTTGTTGAATAGTTTGTAGTTGATCTCTTAACTGAGAGATTCTCACAAAGTATGATGTTATGTTGTCATCATCATTCATCTTCATGTCACGGAGCTCATTCTTCAGACTCGTTACTTGTCCAATGTTTATGACTGAGAAGAGGTTTGTTAGGGCATCGTACATATTCTTAGATGAATCAAGATGGGAGATGTAGGGTATCAAGTGGTATTTTATAGAATCCACTATGATACTCATGGAATTGGTGTCATTGTCTTTGAACTTCTCCATAACTGCAACATTTTGCGGTTCCTTCTCTTTTCCTTCTTCAAACTCTGGTTCCACAATATTTCCTTTCACGATATCCAACACTTTATTCTTGGCAAGGATGAGATCAATTCTTGTCTTCCATGCTCTGAAGTTAGAAGCCCCTTCTAAATTGTTTTCTGACTTCATAGAGTAAGTCATGGCTGCTTTGACTTGGTCAACCCTAGATTTGACCTAAAATGCAAACTTGACGTCTTAGCTTGCTAAGAGTACCAGGAGATGCGCTAGGCTAGGGTGCACTAGTCTATCCAAAAATTAGGTCAATCCCTTCCCTTAAGGTGCCTCAATGACAGGGCTAGGGTTTCATTGCTGCAGCAAAAACTATCTGCAACTACAACTGCAATAGAGTAAATCCTCCCAATCTATCTTCCAATGGTTAGACTGTCTGAAGATAGTGTGGGCCCATAACCTGTTAGAATATGATGGATGTTCTCATTTAACCATAGACAATATAGAAAAAAATTCACCCAACCATAGGTCGAAGCCACCCCCAAGCACCTTAACGTTGACAGAGAATCATTCTGGAAGAAAACCCTAGGTTGGAGAGCCAAACAAAGGTGGCACACCTTTCTCCAAGGATAGTGCACCAAGAAGGAGTAACAAGAGTTGATCAGAGAGTCCAAACCATAACCAAGAGAGAGTCCAAGTCAAAACTGAAATATGGTAGTTGCAGCAGCTACAACAACATATCTCCTCCAAACCTGCGCACAAAATGGCCAACTGTAGTGCGCACAAGTGTTGCTTCTGCAGTTCTGAGAATATTGGTCAGAATTAAGACTGGCCTCCTACATTTATACTATTTCTGGCAGAATTCTTGTGCCGACTTCTCATTCTGGATACTAACTCTTTAGTATATAACATTTCCTTTAGTCGACTTCTTATGTTGGAGGCTAATAACCTAGTACAAGTCATTCTCTTGAGTCAACTTGTCTTCTAGGGTTATTAACCAATTAATTAGGGTTTCTTCTTGCTTCCCGTAATATTCTATTCTCGTTAGGGTTACACGTGAAGGTAAATACCTCCAACAGCTACCATAATATCAACACTCCCTCCTAGCTAGGGAGGTATTGAAGGTAATGGTCTTGAGCACAAACATACCATTCACCCAATAGCATCAACATAGTCGTATAGACTATCTCATGATTAGATCATGAGAATCATCATCGCTATCAGTGTCATCAATTGCATCATCTCTCGAAACCATACTCCATCTGAGTAATCAGACATGATGTTGGATAAGTCACTCACTCCACAGAGTGACACAAGAACCATTCTTTAATCTGAACATTTTTCCTGGAAGAATAAATGTCCTGGACCATTTTCTGTCTGGGGAATCTCTGTCCATTGATCATCCATCTAGCTGATAATCATTTCCAACACTACTGATAGTTTTCAAGGCAATCAGAACGATGTCATTTAATAGAAAAAAATTGTGTCTATCCATAGTATCACAAAACTACATTCCAATGGTACACTTCCATACCAAGTAGCACACATATACTTGATCATTGACATATAGTCGCAATCAATGGAACACATCCACCATAGTAGTATACATCTACTGTTAGGAGACATACAGTCTCCATAACAATCATATCATCTGATATCAACCTGCACAGAAAACATTGTTATGATATAAATTGAATCATATTGGCCATTCTTCCACTCACATCTTTGAGATCGGGAAGAGCATCTTCCCTCAGAAAGTAAAACATCAACGATGAGCTATATGGACTATTCTTCTCAAGCAAGGAAGAATAATTGTCTCGATTTCTGAGCCTGGACCATTCATCTATATGGGCCATTCCTCCGTCACTAAACAAAGTGAAACCCAGAGAGAATGAGTCTGCCCTACGGAATGCCTGTCCTTGATTGTTGAACCTGGACCATTCACCTATCTGGGTCATTCCTCCAGCACTAAACAAAATACAACCTAGAGAGAATGAATCTGCCCCAGGGAATGGTTGTCCTGCACCAACCTCCATCAGTGCTCCCTCCCAACCTGGGAGTCATCTCTTCCTTTTTCAATAAGGAAGTCATCTCCACGAGCTCCAGCTTTAGTACACAAACTCTTTCATCTTGGTCAGAGGCTTTACCAAAATATCTTCTTATCTGCTCATCTGTGGAGATATATATATTGGAGAACCACTTCTCTTTTCTGGACTTTATCATGGAGAATGTAATTCTTGATCTCAATGTACTTCAGTCTTTCTAGAACACTGGTTTTCTTTGAAGGCTTCATGTAGCTCTGATCAATATAGTATATCATTTTTGGATTCATCTTTTGTTTCTTTCTAGCTCATAACATCGTGACAAGGGTCAAACTGGAAGATATCCAAGTGGTACTTCCTCTGCCATCATGAGAGCTTTTTCATGGATTGGAAATCCATCATCCTTGAGTTCTGAGTAACCATTCTGATTTTTATCATAGAAGGTTTCACCATGCTTATGCTGTGCATGAAAAGATTTTCACCAAGTTGTTTGAATCCATACAAAATCTTCTTCCATCTGCATACAAAATCATTGAGGTTTCTCTACATATTCTCTTTGTTCAATTATTCTGGAGAACAGTGTTTGCATTCATCTGATGTAAACTCCACCCCCATCGATATTGCAGATGATATAATGACTCATGTAGAGGTATGTCTGGTATGTTGAAACAAGCAATCATCATAGTCTTCTCCCTCCATCTGGGAGAACCTCTAGTTCTAGATCTTGCAATGCTTACATTCATAAGTCTTCCATGCATTGTTCTTCATCACAACTTTCAGTTCCTCTGCTCGATTTATTTTAGTGAGTTCAGGTCAGACTAGTAGTCTTGTGATTCTTCATACAATAACTAGTTGTTCTGTATTTTCTTTCTCTCTTGGAATCTTCATGTTCTTCCTCATGTTTCTCTTTAGCTCTTGGGTCCATGGAGTTTTCTATAGATTCCATGCCCTGAGGATTCCAAATTCTTCCCTTCATCATAGGATCATGGATGTGGATGGACAATCAGGGATACTTTTAGGCTTCTTCTAAATTCAAACTGAACATGTACTTCTTTTCATGGCTACTACCATGGATATATACTCCATCATCTTCAATGGATCATAGGATTAGCTCCCTCCTAATCCTTGATTCATGTATGAATGCATTCTCTTCTTTTGGAAATATATAATTGTTCCCCTCCATCTAACAGAGTCCATGCTTTTGTCTGCATCCTTATTGCCTTCCGCAAAGTGTCATAAGTCTTTCTCCAATTTCCTCTTGATTCTTGACTTCTTTTTGTCTTTACTTCTTCTAGGTTTATTCAAGATTGACTCTGATTTCGGCTTATCTTGCAGTTGTTACTTATGTAATAAATTCCACATGAATTGTTACTAGGGGTTGTTGATGTACTTCATCCTTTCATGTGTATTGTCTGACTTGTAGTCATAGTGATAGCAATCCTTATCTTGTTGTTCTTCCATAGGTATAGTTTCTCTTGGAACATATTCTCTTCTAGGAAATGATATGCAAGATATGTACAAAAAACATGGTATATACAAGAACTATGAAGATTATTGTTACCTTGTCTTAGAAGAAGAAGTATGTTTTGTCCTGCTTGGATTTCTTTGAGGGTTCCCTTTCTTCGGTAACTGATGCTTCGTGTGTTTCCTTCCTTTTCTTTAACTTGGGACAATGATTCTTGTAGTGACCACACTTTCGACAATCGAAGCATTGTATTTTTTACATATCTTTCTCTTGATTTGGCTTCTTACTTAAGCCAAAATTCCTTTTGTTCCTGAAAATTCTTGAATCTTGTTGTGAAGGATTGATCATCGTATTTATTTTGAGGTTTCTCTTTTGCACTAATCCTTGATTCTTCTTGTGCACAACAAGTCCAAAGTTCTTCAAATGTAGGATACTCCTTCCTTGTGTTCATGCTTGCGGAAAATGCATCCTATGTCTTGGGAAGACTGTTGAGTACTATATTTACCAGTTCCTTCTCTAAAATGATTTCTCCAACAACTTGTAGTTGATCTCTTAACTGAGAGATTCTCACAAAGTATGATGTTATGCTATCATCATCATTCATCTTCATGTCATGGAGCTCATTCTTCAGACTCGTTACTTGTCCAATGTTTATGACTGAGAAGAGGTTTGTTAGGGCATCGTACATCTTCTTAAACGAATCAAGATGGGAGATGTAGGGTATCAAGTGGTATTTTATATAATCCACTATGATACTCATGGCATTGATGTCATTGTCTTTGAACTTTTCCATAACTGCAACATTATGCGGTTCCTTCTCTTTTCCTTCTTCAAACTCTGGTTCCACAATCTTTCCTTTCACGATATCCAACACTTTACTCTTGGCAAGGATGAGATCAATTCTTGTCTTCCATGATCTGAAGTTAGAAGCCCCTTCTAACTTTTTTTCTGACTTCATAGAGTAATTCATGGCTGCTTTGACTTGGTCAACCCTAGATTTGACCAAAAACGCAAACCTGACGTCTTAGCTTGCTGAAAGTACTAGGAGATGCGCTAGGCTAGGGCGCACTAGTCTATCTAGAAATTAGGTCAATCCCTTCACTTAAGGTGCCTCAACGAGAGGTCTAGGGTTTCATTGTTGCGGAAAAAAATGGCTGCAACTGCAACTACAATTGAGAAAATCCTCTCAATCTATCTTCCAGCGGTTAGATTGTTTGAAGATAGTGTGGGCCCATAACCTGATAGAATATGATGGATGTGCTCATTTAACAATAGACAATATAGAAATATTTTCACCCAACCATAGGTCGAAGCCACCCCCGATCACATTAACCTTGGCAGAGAATCATTCCGGAATCAAACCCTAGGTTGGATAGCCAAACAAAGGTGGCACACCTTTCTCCAAGGATAGTGCACCAAGCAAGAGTAACAAGAGCTGATCAGAGAGTCAAAACCATAACCAAGAGAGAGTCCAAGCCAAAACCGAAATATGCTAGTTGTAGCAACTACAACAACAACTCTCCTCCAAACTTGCGTACAAACTAGACAACTGAAGTGCGCACAAGTGTTGCTTCTGCAGTTCTGAGAGTACTGGCCAGAATGAAGACTGGCCTGCTGCATTTATACTATTTCTGTCAGACTGCCTAGGCTGACTCCTCATACTGGGTACTAATTATTTAGTATATAACATTTTCTTTAGCTGACTTCTTCTCTTGGAGGCTAATAACCTAATACAAGTCATTCTCTCGAGCTGACTTGTATTCTAGGGTTATTAACCAATTAATTAGGGTTTGTTCTTGCTTCCCGTAATATTCTATTCTCGTCAGGTTTACACGTGGAGGTAAATACCTCCCGCAACTACCATAATATCAACACTCCCTCCTAGCTAGGGAGGTATTGAAGGTAATGGTCTTGAGAAAAAACATACCATTCACCCAATAGCATCAATATAGTTGTATAGACTCTCTCATGATTAGATCATGAGCACCATCATGACTATCAGTGTCATCAACTGCATCATCTCTCGAAACCATACTCCATCTGAGTAATCAGACATGATGTTGGATAAGTCACTCACTCCACAGAGTGACACAAGAACCATTCTTGTAATCCGGACATATGTCTTAGAAGAATAAATGTCCTACACCATTTTCCGTCTGGGGAATCTTTGTCCATTGATCATCCATCTAGCTGATAATCATTTCCAACACTACTAATAGTTTTCAAGGCAATCGGAATGATGTCATTCAATAGAACAAAATTGTGTCTATCCATAGTATTACAAAACTACATTCCAGTGGTACACTGCCACACCAAGTAGCACACATATACTTGATCATTTACATATAGTCACAATCCCTGGAACACATCCACCACAGTAGTATACATCTACTGTCCGGAGACATACAGTCTCCATAACTATCATATCATCTGATATCAACCTGCATAGAAAACATTGTTATGATATAAACTGAATCATCTGGGCCATTCTTCCACTCACATCTATGAGATCTGGAAGAGCATCTGCCCTCAGAAGATAAAACATCAATGATGAGCTATGTGGACTATTCTTCTCAAGCAAGGAAGAATAAGTGTCCTGATTTATGAGCCTGGACCATTCACCTATCTGGGCCATTCCTCCATCACTAAAAAAAGTGCAACCTAGAGAGAATGAGTCTGCCCTACAGAATGTATGTCCCTAATTGTTGAACCTGGACCATTCACCTATCTGGGCCATTCCTCCAGCACTAAACAAAGTACAACCTGAAGAGAATGAATCTGCCCCAGAGAATGACTGTCCTGCACCAACCTCCATTAGTGCTCCCTCCCAACCTGGGACTCATCTCCTCCTTTTTCAATAAGGAAGTCATCTCCACAAGCTCTAGCTTTAGTACACAAACTCTTTCATCTTGGTCAGAGGCTTTGCCAAAATATCTGCTTATCTGCTCATTTGTGGAGATATATGAAAACCACTTCTCTTTTCTGGACTTTTCCATGGAGAATGTAATGCTTGATCTGAATGTACTTTGGTCTTTATGGAACACTGGTTTTCTTTGAAGGCTTCATGTAGCTCTAATCAATATAGTATATCATTTTATGATTCATCTTTTGTTTCTTGCTAGCTCATAACATCGTGGCAAGGGTCAAACTAGAAGATATCCAAGTGGTAGTTCTCCTGCCATCATGAGAGCTTTGTCATGGATTGGCAATCCATCATCCTTGAGTTCTGAGTAACCATTTTGATTTTTATCATAGAAGATTTCACCATGCTTTTGTTGTGCACTAGAGGCTTTGCACCAAGTTGTTTGAATCCATACAAAATATTCTTCCATCTGCATACAAGGGTCTCTTTCTGGTATACCTCAAAGCCTTGAGGTTGCTCTACATATGCTCTTTGTTCAATTATTCTGGAGAACAGTGTTTGCATTCATCTTGTTAATGTTTTTGCCATTATTATAGTTCTTTGCATTTCATAAGATAAGAGCATAATAATAACAAGATCACTGAGAAATACACATCCACAAGAGACACAACATTTATCC
>SNQJ01S0105730.1:0-14191 GCA_010110895.2 Picea sitchensis | reverse complement strand
AATGACATGATTAATCCACAATGGGGATTTAATCCAATAACAAAATAATGACATGATTAATCCACAATGGGGATTTAATCCAATAACAAAATAATGACATGATTAATCCACAATGGGGATTTAATCCAATAACAAAATAAGAATAAGAATGCTCTTCGCAGTTACATTATTTTAACACATCTGATGTAAACTCCAACCCATGGATATTGCAGACGATATAATGGCTCATGTAGAGGTATGTCTGGTATGATGAAACAAGCAATCATCATAGTATTCTCCCTCCATCTGGGAGAACCTCTAGTTATGTATCTCGCAATGCTTACATTCATAAGTCTTCCATGCAATGTTCTTCATCACAAATTTCAGTTCCTCTGCTTGATTTCTTTTAGTGAGTTCAATTCAGACTGGTAGTCTTGTGATTCTTGATACAATGACTAGTTGTTTTGTATTTTCTTTCTCTCTTGGAATCTTCATGTTCTTCCTCATGTTTCTCTTTACCTCTTGGGTCCATGGACTTTTCTATAGATTCCATGCCCTGAAGATTCCAACTTCTTCCTTTCATCATAGGATCATGGATATGGATGGACAATCAAGGATACTTTTAGACTTCTTTTCGAAGAAGGCTTCTTCTAAATTCAAACTCAACACGTACTACTTTTCATGGCTGCTACCATGGATATATACTCCATCATATTCAATGGATCATAGGATTAGCTCCCTCTTAATCCTTGCTTCATGTATGAATGCATTCTCTTCTTTTGGAAATATATAATCGGTCCCCTCCATCTAACAAAGTCCATGCTTTCGTCTGCATCCTTATTGCCTTCCGCAAAGTGTCATAAGTCTTTCTCCAATTTCCTCTTTATTGTTGACTTCTTTCTGTCTTTACTTCTTCTAGGTTTCTTCAAGATTGATTCTGATTTCGGCTTATCTTGCAGCTGTTACTTATGTAATAAATTCCACATGAATTGTTACTAGGGGTTGTTGATGTACTTCATCCTTTCATGTGTATTGTCTGACTTGTAGTCATAGTGACAGAAATCCTTATCTTGTTGTTCTTCCATAGGTATAGTTTCTCTTGGAACATATTATCTTCTAGGAAATGATATGCAAGATATGTACAAAAAACATGGTATATACAAGAACTATGAAGATTATTGCTAAGAAGAAGTATGTTTTGTCCTGCTTGGATTTCTTTGAGGGTTCCCTTTCTTCGACAACTGATGCTTCGTGTGTTTCCTTCCTTTTCTTTAACTCGGGACAATGATTCTCTTAGTGACCATACTTTTGACAATTGAAGAATTGTATTTTTGACATATCTTTCTCTTGATTTGGCTTCTTCATTGAGCCAAAATTCCTTTTGTTCCTGAAAATTCTTGAATCTTGTTGTGAAGGATTGATCATCGTATTTCTTTTGAGGTTTCTCTTTTGCACTAATCCTTGATTCTTCTTGTGCACAACAAGTCCAAAGTTCTTCAAATGGAGGATACTCGTTCCTTGTGTTCATGCTTGTGGCAAATGCATCCTATGTCTTGGGAAGACTTTTGAGTACTATATTTACCAGTTCCTTCTCTAAAATGATTTCTCCAATATCTTGTAGTTGATCTCTTAACTGAGATATTCTCACAAAGTATGATGTTATGCTATCATCATCATTCATCTTCATGTCACGGAGCTCATTCTTCAGACTCGTTACTTGTCCAATGTTTTTGACTGAGAAGAGGTTTGTTAGGGCATCGTACATCTTCTTAGATGAATCAATATGGGAGATGTAGGGTATCAAGTGGTATTTTATAGAATCCTCTATGATACTCATGGCATTGATGTCATTGTCTTTGAACTTCTCCATAACTACAACATTCTTCGGTTTCTTCTCTTTTCCTTCTTCAAACTCTGGTTCCACAATCTTTCCTTTCACGATATCCAACACTTTATTCTTGGCAAGGATGAGATCAATTCTTGTATTCCATGCTCTGAAGTTAGAAGCCCCTTCTAACTTGTTTTCTGACTTCATAGAGTAAGTCATGGCTGCTTTGACTTGGTCAACCCTAGATTTGACCAAAAATGCAAACTTGGCGTCTTAGCTTGCTGAGAGTACCAGGAGATGCACTAGGCTAGCGCACACTAGTCTATCCAGAAATTAGGTCAATCCATTCACTTAAGGTGCCTCAACGATAGGGTTAGGGTTTTGTTGTTGCAGCAAAAACTAGCTGCAACTGCAACTGTAATTGAGTAAATCCTCCCAATCTATCTTCCAACGGTTAGACTGTCTAAAGATAGTCTGGGCCCATAATCTATTAGAATATGATGGATGTGCTCATTTAACCATAGAAAATATATAAATATTGTCACCTAACCATAGGCTAAAGCCACCTCCGAGCACCTTAACCTTGACAGAGAATCATTCCGGAAGTAAACCCTAGGTTGAATAGCCAAACAAAGGTGGTACACCTTTCTCCAAGTATAGCGCACCAAGCAGGAGTAACAAGAGTTGATTAGAGAGTCCAAACCATAACCAAGAGAGAGTCCAAGCCAAAACCGAAATTTTCTAGTTGCAGCGGCTACAACAATAGCTCTCCTCCAAAATTGTGCACAAACTGGCCAACTGCAATGTGCACAAGTGTTGCTTCTGTCGTTCTAAGAATATTGGCCAGAATGAAGACTGGCCTCCTGCATTTATACTATTTCTAGCAGACTCCCTGGACCGACTTCTCATTCTGGGTACTAATTCTTTAGTATATAACATTTCCTTTAGTTGACTTCTTCTCTTGGAGGCTAATAACCTAATACAAGTCATTCTCTTGAGCCAACTTGTCTTCCAGGGTTATTAACCAATTAATTAGGGTTTCTTCTTGCTTTCCGGAATATTCTATTCTCATCAAGTTTACACATGGAGGTAAATACCTTCCGCAGCTACCATAATATCAACACCCATTTAGGGAGTCTTTTGGTCCCAAAAATATTTGTTGAAAGAGGAGAGGAAATGTTTCCTCTACCTTCTCCCTGGAGTACCACTTTGCTTTGCCTGGAAGTTGTCCTTTCATCCCAATTTGTCAAAGGTTATGTTTCCCCTGTCTTGTAGTTATGGACCATTTCTGAAAAACTGTGTCCTTTGTTAACTCTCCCTGAGCATCTGGGGCTAAGTCCTCTATGGCAGGTAGGACATGCTCCTCCTGATCCAACATGGAAGGCTAATAGAGTTTGAGATTCTCCACATTCACTACTGATTAAATGTGCATGTATGGGGGTAGACTGAGTATGTAGGCATTATTTCCCACCTTTTCCAATACATCAAAAGGACCATACCGTAGATCCTAGATCTTCTTACCAGGACCCTGTAGCCTTTCCTTATTCAGTTGTAACCATACTCTATCTCCCACTCTAACTGTTCTCATTGTTCTGTGTTGGTCATGCCTAGCCTTGTACTTTCCTGTGACTTCTTTAGTGTCTCTTGTACTTGCAAATGGATCTGCATGATCTTCTCAACAATTTTTTTTCTTTTAATGCATCTCCTGTGAGGTCCTCCCTCACTCCTCCTTTTTGTCCATATACAGCATCTAAGGGTGAAGGTGGAAAAAACCCAAAGCAAGTTTCAAAAGCTGACTTACCAATAGAAGTGTGGATTGCTCTGTTATAATAGTGTTGTAAATAGATCAAATTTTCTTCCTAGGTCTTTGAACGCTTATGATTGTAACCCCTCAAAAGTTGCACCAAAGTCCTGTTGACTACTTCTATCTACCCATCTGTCTGTGGATGGAATGTTGCAGACCTCTTCAACATAGTGTCCATCTTCTCCCATAATATAGTCAAAAATGCATTGATAAATCCGATATCCCTATCTGAGATGATGCTCCTTGGTATCCCAAAGTACACCCAGACATGTTCAAAGAACAAGTTTGTTTCTTCCTATCCCTTGATGGTCTTTTTACAAGGCATGAGAATGCACATTTTATTGAACCTGTCAACTAGCCCAAATAAATAGTCATGTCCCTTCCGAGTGGTTGGTAAACCTCCCACAAAATCCATGGAAATTTTTTCCCAAGGTCGAGTGGGTACATGTAAGGGATGGTATAGACCTTGCTTCTTGTTACTGGGCTTGCTGGTACAACAAAGTGTACATCCTCTAATATAGTGTGCTACATCTTCTTGCATTTTGGGCCAATACACATACCTGTGTAAGTTGGTAATTGTCTTCCTGACACCAAAATGCCATGCAACCTTCGAGGTGTGGGCCTCTCTGAGTAACTGCAATCATTCACCTTTAGGAACACAAGGCTTGTCAAGATTGTAGAGTAAACAATTTTGGAAATGATAGTCATCCTTTCCATCACCTTCTTCTATATGAATGTGGCCTTGTAGTTGTTGATACACCTCCTTGAATTCCTCATATTTTGTGTATGCATCATGGGTAAAAGGCTCCATGTGCATAAAATTTCCCAAAGATGTAATCTTGGATGTGGGTGGTCGTGAAAGCATGTCTTCCAACTTATTTGTGATACCCTTCTTAATTGCATGACTAGACGAAATTGTTGTAAAAACCCCATCCACTTGTAATCCTTGGCTTGTTGTAGCTTACTTTGGGCCTGCAAACATTGTAGTGGTTGGTGATCTGTGTGGATGATGGTCTCCTTGCCTATCAAATAGTGCTTCCACTTTTTGACATCTTGTACAAAGGCATAGAACTCATTGTCGTAGGTAGGGTAGTTGAGAACCACACCATGAAATACTTCATAATGATAGCAGATAGGCCTTCCTTTGTGCATCAGTATTACTCCCATGGCATACCCACTTGCATTTGTCTCCATTTCGAAGGGCTTCTGTAAGTTTGGTAGTGTGAGCATTGGTGCTTAACAATCTTTCTTTTCAGCTCAATAAAGGCCTTATGTTGATTCTTCCCCCACTGGAAACTCTTACCACTGGTTGTTATTACGTGGAGTGGTGCAACTATCATTGAAAATGAAGCTATGAACTTCGACAAGTATTATGTTGCCCCAACAAAAATCCTAATTTTAGTGACATTTGTAGGAACTGATCATTTCATGATGGTCTCCATCTTCACATGATCTATCTTGAGCTCCCCTCCACCAATCACATACCCAAAATACACCAAATACTGTTGAGAAAAATCGCATTTCTTAAGATTGGTCAGCGGTTGGTGATTTTTCAGAGTCTCTAACACATGCATAAGATGTGAGATGTGCCCTTCCCAGGTAGTGTTATAAACCAATATATCATCCAAATAAACAATAACAAATGAATCTAGATAAGGGCGTAAAACATCATTCATTAGTTTCGTAAATGTAGTCGGTGCATTGCATACACCGAATGGCATAACCAACCATTCATGTAAACCTTGAGTTGTCTTGAATATGGTCTTCCAGGTATATTCTTCTTTGACTCATACCTGGTGATATCCTGATTTCAAATCCAACTTAGTGAAGTACTTAGCATGTTGCAGTTGATCCAATAGATCATTAATCCTTGGCAGAGAATATTGATTCTTCAATGCAATGTTGGTCAATTCCTTGTAATTGATACCCACTCTCCAAGCCCCATTCTTCTTGGGCATAATTATGATGGGTGGCCCACAAAGTGACGTACTTGGTCAGATCACACCCTGCTCCAACCACTGTTGCAATTGCGTCTTCACTTCATTCTCTTCTAGAACAAATTGTCTATACAGCCCAATATTCAGCAATGGGGAGTCTGGCAATAATTGCATTTTGTGCTCCACATCCCTCTTGGGTGGTAGCCCTTTAAGCTCCTTGAACACTCCTTTGTATTCCTGTAGCAACTCCTCCAACTAATGTTTATGCTCTTTAGCACACCCCTCTAGGGATGCCTTCACTCTCATTAACTCATCATCAGACTGATTTTCTCTTAAGTAAAGAAAAACATATTTCTTACTAGAATTAATCAACTTCTTGGCTCGGTTGGCACTTACCAGTGATATCTTTGACTTGTCTTTATGCATGTTGAGGATGTAGGACTTCCCATCCTTGATCAATCGGTACTGGGTGGCTCTTTGCATGAAGATTTCATCCCTAATATACATGTAAGGGCTTCCAAACACTACTCCACATACATCAAGGGGTACTACGTCCAATTCCACTTTATCAATAAAATCAGCACTTATAGAAAATTTAATCTTACACTATTTTGTTACCTTTATCTATGCATCTTTGTTTACCCAACCCAATGGATAGGGGCTAGAATGATCTCGAACCTCCAATCCAAGCTTGTTGATCAGATATGATGCTATGATATTAGCCTGTGAACCAGAGTCGAAAAGAGCATCTATCCTGGCCTTCTTTACCTGAATCTTGATGTGGAAGAGCTTTGTCATCTCCTTCTCTTCCTAGTGATGAAGGTTAATTAGAGTCACCTCCTTCTACATAGATGTGCAGACAATATTTCCATCCACATACGTGTTAAGGTTTAATCCATTATTAGAGTTGTTTGCATTTCATTAGATAACAATAGCATAATCCAAGATCACTAAGAAATACACAATCACAAGAGAATAAGCATTTATCCTCGGAAACCCTCTAGGGGGAGAAAACCCAGCAAAACTTCCTTAATATAGATAGCCAATACAATGCCAAGGGATCTCTTAAACTAATACAGAAAGTCCTCTCCCAGATATGCCCCACTCTCTCTCTCCTTCTTCTCCGGCAGCAGATCCGAAACTTGTCTCTCAATGAGCAAGTGAGTTGTGTGTCTAAGTGAGGTGCTAGCCTCCTTATTTATATTAGGCTGGCACGTGTGAAGTGTCTCTTCACTAGAAGGGCCGACTTCTCCCACTGGGTGGTTATAACCACTTTAATTACATTATGGGGCCTCTTTAATATATGTTGGGGCTGACTTCTTATTCTGCCTATTATAATTAACGTTTGACCAATCTGCAAAATGGGATTTGTTCCTATTACAACAGCCGACAAGATCAATACACAATGGGGATTGATCCAATGAATAATATATCAAATAATAATAAGAATACTCTTTGCAGATACATTATTTCAACACTCCCCCTTAACAAGAAGGGTATTCTTCAGCAACATCATGCGAGAGAGAGAGGACAACATCATCAACAGCATCAAGTGGGTGAGAGGACAGCATCATCAATATCATCTTGGAACACTGACTAGCGTATCTATAAATCATTGGAAGTTTTCTTCATCGGCAGCATTGTCATTCTCAAAGGAATTCCATCATCATCTGCATCAATATGTATTAGTGTAAAAACTGATACATCATCATCATCACAGCACAAGGTTGGCTCATCATAATACAAGACTGTCTTTACGTCACAGTTGTCAAGCTGGAAGCTCAGTACTTGTCTCATCTCAATGTCTTGCTTTACGTCACAGCACTCAGGCTAGAAGCAAGATACTACACTGGATTTATGTCACAGCTATCAAGCTGGAAGCACAGTACTAGTATCATCTCATTGTCTTGATTTACGTCACAGCACTCAAGATGGAAGCAAGATACTCGTCCTACTTTACGTCACAACCATCAGGTTGGAAGCAGGATACACATCCTGCTTTACGTCACAACTATCAGGTTGGAAGCAGGGAACTAGACTTGCTTTACATCTGACAACTAGGTCAGAAGCAAGGAACATCTCATCTTGCTTTACCTCTAACAACTAGGTCAGAAGAAAGGAACACAACAACTACTCCCCCTTTCGAGGAAGGTCCTTTTGGACTATGCCAAGCTTATCTTGGAAGTACTCAAACTTCACACGAGATAGGGGCTTGGTCAACACGTCACCAACATGTTCATATGTGCTAATGTACGGGGGCTTTAAGGCTCCTCTCTGCACCATGTCATAGATGTAATAATAACAGATATCTATGTGCTTCGACCTGTCGTGGAATACAGGATTCTCTGTCATCTTTATGCAGCTCTGGTTGTCACATAGAATCAAAGTTGCTCTCATCTCTAATTCAAATAGGTCAGTCGGCAACTTTCGAAGCCATATAGCTTCGCAGCTGGAAAAACATGCAGCAATGTATTCTACTTCCGTTGTGCTTAGAGCAATAATAGATTGCTTCCTACTATGCCACGAGATCATAGCTGATCCCAAACTGAAACAGCATCCTGAAGTGATTTTCCTATCAGAAACACTTCCTGCCCAATCTACATCAGTATATCCACTCAATGTGAAATCATGATCTTTGTTGTTCCTAAGTTTATACTTTAAGGCTCTAAAGTATACCGTCAAGGAATCCAAAAATGTAGAGATAGTTAATGGGTAAAAGATCAGTTTAATGGAAAGCGAGATCAAAGTCGGTTCCTTAACTGTCTCTGTCTAGCTTCCCATTGTTTTTGGATGCTAATATCCCTTTCAATCACAACCCATTAACGTTCAAGTTCTACCCATGTATTTTTTGTTTGTAATATGGTATTGAATAGGTTTAATGCAATGCTTGTCTAATCTGATAGACTGGGTTCTATATTAGGCTATTTGGTAACTGAAACATTCATGAAAGCTAAGGGTTTCATTTTTGTAAGTCAAAATTATTTTCAAGCGTCGTAAATTTCTGGTTTGAATTAATAAAAATAAAATTTCCAAATTATGAATCAATAGTATAACAGAAATAAAGGTCGTTTCTAGTATCTGAGTCAAATTTAAAGGAGACGATGCATGGAATGAAGAAAGAAAAAGAAACATATAGTTGTATAACAAAAGGGAGGCATCAATTAAAGAATAATCTCATTTTATGCTAATAGAAGAAAGAGAGATGATAACTTTGAAGAAGTATACAATTTTAGAGTTCTAAAACGTTCATAGGTCTTATATCTGCTAATAGCTGATACAGAGGAAAAACTGCAAACGGTTAGATAATTTGATTGTTCAATCACCACAATAGAAGTTGCATCATGAAAGCATTCATCGAAGGTATGAAATAAAAGATGGAATGACAGAGAAACACATAACCAGGCTTGACAAGATCTGGAATCTTCAATCTATATTGTATTAATTCTGGCAAAATGAAATTTTCTCTTTACAATCCCATCCAGAAAAAGCCCCTGTCTTAGTCTTGAAAAGTTATATTTATACAAAACTACCAATCTTAAGACAGTTGGTGATTTCCTAATTCCTAGGGACTAACTATTTGTTAAAAAATAGATCAAAAACCGTTTGCATGATCTTCTCCATTTTTCTGTTTTCTTGGAAGTAAAGATCTTCCAAATGATACTTTTACTTTGTTGATGACTCTCCTTCTTTTGATCCAATATATTCAATGCATCTCTCCAGGAACTGTGTAAAATTTCTAGAGGGTTCTGGAAGGTCTTTTGCTTCGAACAGATAAACCTTTCTCTGTATCTTGGAAAGACAGTCTTCAGCTCCTTTATCTACAAACTTTATCGACTGCAATTTTAAGTTGGGCTCAACTAACAACATGTCTATTAGGGTGACATCCATTTCTCTTAGCTGTGAAATTTCTATTTGAATTTCACTCAAATTTTCTCCAAAATTTAATTGATGTCTTATAATATTAATATGTCCCAGAAGTCATGTACAATTGCCTTTTCCAATGTTTAACGACCTTTTGTCTAAAAGATCAAAAACCTCTTCACAGTCATCTCTAATTTCCTTGACTATTCTTTTGTTTTCAGTTATGTTGGTTTCTCATAGCTTGAGCATGATGTCGCCTTTGATTTGCTCTGTGGCTGATATTTTTCATAGTTTTGGATGTCTCTTCACTTGTCGAATATATGATTTCCTTTTGGAGAGTAACCCTTGATTCTTTGGCTTCTTTTTCCTTCAGGATAATATTATCAAAGGCATTATCTGCTTCTTGAAAGTAACTCTGAATAATCTCTATCTTGGAAATCAATTTTTGTTGTTCAACTTCTATTTCTGAATGCACTTCTAGTGACTGGGCTTGGAAAGATTTTAGATATATGACCTGACCTTCCATCAAATTTAACCTAGCATGTAATTGTACTGCGTGCTCTTTTTGATGAGCAACCTGTACCTGACTTGTTTGTATCTTCTGGTTCATTTTGTCTAGGCCTGTTTTGAGTAATTGAATATCTAGCCTTTTGACAGCCCTGATCTGCTCCTAGATTTTACTCACCTCTTCTCTGATATTCTCCTCAACATTCTTTCACTGATATTGTAATTGAGCTATCATGTTATTACTCTTCTTTATCCTCATTCTCATGTTTCCCACGGTAAAAAAGTTTGTTGTTGCCATGGCTCCCATGGAACCTGCTATCTCTGTAGCGAAATCCTCCTCCTCCAAATTATGTCCATCTATCAAGACTTTATGTTTTTTTACCATATTCCCCTCCTTCTTATGCATCTCTTGTTTCAGGACGGCCTTCCTTTTTCTGCTGAAAAAATAATCAGAAGGAGGAATCTCATCTATGGGGATAGAGGTGAGGTCATCAACAAATAGAGCTCATGTCTCTGGGAATCCAAAAGCGGACTGTAAGGGGGTTAAGGAAGCTATGGGACTTCCTAGCTCTATAGATCATTTCCCTCCTATTTCCTTAGGCGTATTGACATCAAAACCAAGTGATGAAGGGGGAGTAAGCTTACTGGACTTGGGAGGTCTCCTGGACCTTTTCTCTACTTCGGTCTCTGATTTTTTTGTCTGTAAGGTATCTTTGTTTTGTGGGGGCCTTTCCGTATCCTGTGGGACTTTTTCAGGATTTCCCTTCTTCTATGCTTCCTATTTGAATCCTGGGGGAACACTTTCTTGCTCCTAGGGGAGGGTGATTGCTTCTCCTTGCAGTACTTGGGGAAGACCACTCCATCTATGCTTATGAAAGGTCCGAAAGCTAGCTTGCAGGTCGGACGAAAGTGTCTGTATTCGTTCTAACACCTCTTTATAAGTCTTAGTCCCTTTGAACATGTCATCCCAAGGGGACTCCTCATGTTCATATGCTTTCATATTGCAGTTTATCAAGTGTTTGTTCACTAGTTGATAAGGGTCATGCCTTTTGTACTCAATATTTAACAATTTGACTTCTTCGAGTGCTTCTACTTCCACCTTGGAATGGCCCAAGTTTTGTAATGAAAATTTCCCAATGTGCACAAGGAAGATTGGCCAGGACTTATTTTGAGCCTCCTTTAGCTCTATTCCGATACCGCCTTTCACTATTTGGTGTGCTACTTCCCTACACACCAGTCTATCCAGGAGGAACTTTGGAAGCGCATTAGGGGGGATTGAGCACCCATAAACCCTGACGTAGGAGAACCTTTCTTCAATGAACCAGTCTGCTCTTGGATTGAGGTTTTTTGAAACTGTTTCAGAAATGCGAGGAGGGTCACAGCTGAAAAACATTTTATGCATTGGTATTACCACGAAATGGAAAATTTTGTAAAACAATTTTTTTGCGTTTTCTTCCCACAGCTCAGAGTGATACTCGTGAATGGGTTCGAGGCAGGTTATGTTCCAACTCCAATTCATCAGGGGGAATGGAGTCATAAAACAAATTGCGTCCATGATGTATGCCGACATGTAAAAGGCCACTGGTTGACCTCAAGATCTTACAACTTTGTAATCTGAAACCTCTTTAGCTATGTTATCAGATAAAATCTTGTCCCAGTTGAAACTATATCCTTCTAAAGCTCCCTCTAAAACGGGCACCCATTCTGCGGGGAAATGACAGGGATTCTTTTTTCCGAAGAGTCTGCACAGCATCATGGCTACATAAACCATGTACTCATTCAAAGAAGCTATGGCATAAATTCTATGAGTATCGGCCCTAAATTTTGATTGACATCTCCACCAGCCTTTGATTAAATCAGGGTAAGTTTGGTCTGCCTCGGTGCATTCCTTTCTCTGAAATTCAGCTATAAATTCGGCATTGTAAATGAATTTAGGATTGGGTGAGAGTCTGTACATAACCTAGATATGTTCAGGTCTGAATGAGCTAATAATGGCCGCTTGATCATTTAAAATGCTTCTCGTTGGAATATCAATCTTCTCTAAAGCCCACTGATCATGTCATTGTACGCCATGAGCCGTGGGCATGCTGCAATCTTGTGAAGTTTTGATTTTGCTATGTCCCGAAGGTGATTCTCGGAATCTTTAGGGGAATTTTTTATCTCGTAGTCCAGATTTTCATAGATTTGTCTCTAGGATTTGATCGAGTCGATAGCATACGGTGTGGTGTTGGATATGACATCTCCCTCTGGGCTGGAAATCTCAGCTATATCTTCACTCTTCTTGGGTCCCTTCTTTGGTGCCATAACTTTTGTATTGGAACGAAAACATGTCACAGAAGAGAGGTGTGTAAGCTCGGATGGATGCGACTTACTCCTGATAGAAAGATAAAGAATAAGGTTCAAAACACAGACCTTTAATTTTCCTTTAACTCATTTTATGGTGAAATTATTGACGCAACTGCCAAGAATTTAATACCTTTAATGCAGAGAATATTTCTGAGATATGCATTTGTGTCACAGAAATCACCAGCTATCTGTTATTAATATGGTCGTATTTCAGCGATTCTAAAATCAAAATTCGAAAGATCTCGTTCAACGAAACCCGAAAAATGAAAATACCTAAGAAGTTTAATTACCATTAAATGTATTTTTAAAACGAAGTTAGTTCATTTTAAACATTGATTTTGAGTCAAGACTTCGAGTTTCGGGGTTTCGGGGATCTCGCTTACATGAGGTATGTCGCCTCTAAACCCCGAATCCCGAAATTGTGATGGGATTAGTTTGTGCCTTAACTTTGGTATTGAGTCGGAACTTCGTGTTTCGGGGTTTCGGGGATCTCGCTTACATGAGATATGTCGCCACTAAACCTTGAATCCCGAAATCGTAATGGGATTAGTTTAGGCCTTAGTTTTGGTATTAGTAATTTAATTAATCAGGATCAAGAACTAACTTTCATTTTTTTCAGGAAATCGGGGATCGAGATTTCACGATTCAAAAGGTATTGAAAATGTATTGTTCTGAGTGAACCCGAATCCCGAAAGGTTAAAAGATTTTTAATTAACTCCTTTAGGGTTTTAATTTATCGTGATTAAAATTACTTTACAGAACGTGCGTCGAGACTTTAAAAACACTTGAGCTTTCTGCCTTTTATTATTAAAAAATAAATCCATTTCGGGATTTCGGTACCAGGATTTTGGGACTGATAGTGAGGATTATACCTTATGAAAATCCGAATACCGAAAAAGAAAAGTTTTAGTCTTAGAGATAAAAACTTTAAGACCTAATTTCAACATAGGCTCCAATTGGGGACCTCGTCTCCTAGTGGGGTGAGGAGAACGGGCGGACTTAGTGCCTTTATTGGGTAAATGGGGTCAGTTATTCCAGTCTGTGAGACATAGTTGTGAAAACCAAACCAGGAGGATAAATATTTCAACCTTAACTTCGGAAAACTTTCAATATTAAAACGTTCGACAATCTCAAGATAGGCTCACATAGATTTCCCTTTCTAAAACCAACCTCAAACTTGTGCAAGATAATCGAAACAAGATTAATCGTTCTACTAGTTTTTATTTGATCGTATTCGCATCAAGAGACTCTTAGAGTGTAATCTGGAATCCCATAATCTTAGAGTGTAATCTTGCTGAAAAAAGAAAATTACCAAAGCATCTTGCAATTCGTGTATAACAGCCTTGTCCAGTATGTAGACATTGCTTCACTGCTAGCTGGCATGTTCAGTACCCTGGTAAAGTTATCAGATTTTCCACATTGAATTTCCTTTCACCACTTCATTATTTTTAGAATTTAAATGTTGAGATGAGCGCAATCATATAATGAATTTCCTTTCATCATCTCTTTAAATTAGATGGGGGCAATCGATAACGAATTTCCTTTCACCATCTCTTTATATACACTTTTGTTATGAAGTGGGGGCAATCAATAAGTATGTAACATACTCAGGGAAAATATACTGCTTAAAATTTTTTACAGCAAAGGTCTGTCAACTTATTTAAATAGATCTGGATTAATCTTATTTTGGCCCTCAGACACTTTAACTTTATAGAGAATCTCGGGGAAAACTTATTAATATTTTTTTAGGAACTTCCCTTGAGCGAAAACGATCATTTATTTCTGCTAGAACGACTAAAAAGGTTAGGATTAGCCCAGACATACTTCTGGTTCAGCTAAAGTTTAGGAGAAACATAGAATTTTACCTATCCTCGCTTTGAAAGTTAGTCTGAACGTTTCCGAAATTAAGATAGGACTTTTTCCCCATTT
>SNQJ01S0105729.1:9635-24626 GCA_010110895.2 Picea sitchensis | reverse complement strand
GTGAGGGCAACCATCCAACCAAGACCAACAAAAAACCTCCAACTAAACCAACAAAGATCACAAAAAACCCCTATGGTTGCTAATGCCCGGGATGACCACTATGAATTCAAGATTATTGTAGAAAGAACCATCGATGCTTAATTCCAAATCACAATTTTTTACACAGTTGCAACACTTCAGGAAAGAACAAACCAATACACCCATGCCAGTAATCATTTCATAACCAGAGCAGACTCATGAATGGCCAAAAAAGACATACCTGTAATTGAAGTCCTTAAAATGCGAGTTGGCCGAGCGGTTCCTCTTTGCTAAGAAATTCGAGCATGACCACAACAACAAGGATGAACAATAGCCCGACTAGGGTGGCGGTCAACGGAAGGAGTAAAGGTGACATGCAGTAAATGCACGTCGCCTCCACCCACAGTCAATTAAGTCACTAGTACAAGCCAGCCAACAATCCATTAACTCAATTAATTTGACTATGTATCAAAACCATCAATCATTAAAACTAATAGCGTGATCCATATCAACTCATGCCATAAAATAATCAACAGGCATATCAACTATGTAAATCAAACAAAGTCGCATAGCTACTAATGTCCATTACCTTGTCAAATGCGCCACCAACGTCCCATCCATCCAAATATACCATATTCATATTACCAATATAACTCAATCAAATCGCATAATCATTACTTGCTAGATAGGATCTAACCATAACAAATTTAATCCTTCATGCATGTAGTATAGCATAGCTCAAATTCTTCCCCTTGCATTTGTTACATTGTTTTATTACTTCCTTCTAATTGTTTGTATGTGGTATTGTTTTTTTTTCAACTGCCTTTCATGTATGTGGTATAGTAAGATTGGAGAATTAGATTTCTTTTCTTTTGCATTTGCTATAGTATGTGTGCCTTCCTCCAAACTGCCTTTTATGTATTTTCACTAACATGTTTGTTGTGCAGGTTTCATAAGAACAGATAGAAATGATATCAATGAATAGCATAGGTTGTAGCAACATAAGGAACCAACACTTCATACGCTCAAATCATAGCCAATAACAACAAGATCTCATCAACCATGTAAGTCATGTCGCACATCATCGTAAACATCGAATATGAACAGTTCTGATCTTCAATAATTCAAGGGGGTCCCACCTACTAGTATTATTTAGCTTTTATAATAATAGGCTTTAGCAACACTTTGCGGGAAAAACTTCATTGACGATTTTAATCATCAACACCAAGCTTGTGTCAGCTACTAGTGAGTTGTTGGCTTTCAATAGAAGACCCAGTGAATTTTTGGGGATTCTTCCTCAGTTTCCTATCATGTTAGGTGGGAAGACTATCCTAGTTGATCTATTAGTGGTTTCAGGCCCTTTAGATTTCAATATGCTTCTTGGGGGCAATTATGTATATGGGATGAATGTTGTGGTGTCTACGCTTTTTGATGTAATGAATTTTCCTCACAATGGAAGTATTGTCACTATTGATCATATTTCATCTAATAATCACAATCATAGTTCGTGTTTAGCTCATATTTCCCTTTTGTATGCTCCTAGTGTTTGAGTAGACTCTTCCCCGCCACGGGTGAATTATGTGGCATCTTATCCTCAGTGTATAGTTTCTTCTAAGAAGGATCCTTTACACTGATGTTGGCCTTCTCGAGACAAGGTATCGACAATTGAACAGGTGGTGTATCCAATGGGGGCATGTGAACATTTTCTTTCCCATTTTTACCCGAGTAATCTGGCATTTCCTCTCAAGTCTGATCTTATTATTTTGAGACCTTGAGCCCTAGTATTTGTATGTCGACGAGTCCCAGTTTCTTGGATGTTGAATTGTCTTTGGATAAGGATATCTTTGAAGCTATTATTATGGATTCTCAACTTTTTCCTAGACATTGAAACTTTATAGGTTGGTTACCAACGAAACCCTTGGCCTAATCCTAGCAATGGGATCTACCTGGTGTTGACCCAAAATTTTGCTCTGGGCTCAACATGGTGTTTTACACATTTACTTCTCCATAAACGCCCCTTGGTGTTTATGGATCCAGTCAAAGATAGTGGTGGGGGTCATAGTTAATATGGCCTCTGCCCTTGAAAGAGTATCAGTTGGTTGCCTTCAGGGAGTAGTGGACCTTCCCATGACATTTCTTCCTCATGTCAAGGTTGTTTGGTTCAGTTTTCATGAGCTAAACACACACTTTACAAGAATTTTAACGTTGGTCCCCTTTGCCCATCACTAGGCGGGTCCCTTGGGGACGGGGCCCTTCTGCAAAGAATAATATGAAACCTAGTAATGTTTCAGGTAATAAAAAATTTCCATGTGGTAGGAATCATGACAAGCTTTTCAACAGGCTATCATGAGCCTGATTTCGAGTCCGTATGACCCCATACAGGGGACGCAAAGTCAACGACACTCGAATGGCCAAGACCAATACTTGTGAATTCCTGGTATGATTATGTTCATATTCTGGTATCAAAAGGAAAATAAACATATACATGGTGTAGGGTAGTGTGATACCTTTCCAACGGTATATCATGTGCTTGGTTTCGACCCCCAGTTGGTAAGAACGAGCTTTCGCAAGTTCATGACCACTTTCAGACACCAAATTGGTTGTAGTGATTCAGGATTTACAATTGGTAGGTAAAGAGTTATAAATCATAAATTCAATGATTTCATGCTGTAATAGACTCAGACACCTTTCCAACGACGTATCATTTGCCTCATTCCAACCTCGGATGGCCCGGTTAGAGCTGTCACAAGTTGGTCAAAGATTTCAGGCAAAGGAGGCCCACCAGCTCACATGGCAGGGTTTCATAATAGCTAATACAGTCATAAATGACCCCAGAACAAAAATCTATTTCCACCTCATCGAATTACTCGTCGATACCTTTCCAACGGTACCTCATTTGCCTCGATTGGATATCGTATGGCGATTTGGCACATTTCGCAAGATTGGGTGTCATGTGGGGCCACCAGCAAGTCAAGGGTTTTAAGTGACCATTGTTACAGGCCGCATTTGTGGGCTGAGGTGGAACTATCTCAAGTTGGTGATGACATATTCCCGATAGTCTCGTCAATACCTTTCCAACGACATGCCCTGCATCTGATTCTGACTTTGTCTCACCGGGTAACATTTTTGGGCTAAGTTAGCAGCAGCATGGTCAAGTCAAAGTCAAACTTTGACTTGCACATTTATCCAAGAAATATTAAAAAATTAATTGGAAAATTTTATTAAATTTTTTTCAGAAAATTGAAAAATATGGGAGAAGGCACGTAGCCTCATGCAAATTTTGGGAAAAATTGAATTTTTTTTTTTAAACTGAAAAATTCAAAACCCCCCCTCCCCTCTCTCAAGCCATTTTGTCAATTTGGCTAAGGGGGGGGAGCTCTGCAACAGGAATTTATCGCGGCAAAGGGAGGTTTTTATGGCAGCAGTTGCAGCTCTGCAGTGGGCAGCTAGCTTCCATGCAGCAATTTTCAAACAATTAACCAGGTAATCCATCAATCCTATTTCCAAAAAACCAAGGAAAATTTTGTTGGTTGTGTTAAGATCCTGCATGAAAAAATGGTGTTTTTGCCTTCAATTTGGTATTGCTTCGCCTAGTCCAAGTGTGATGTTGCTTGTTGGTTGCTAAGTTTAGGCTTGTGGGTGTGTAAAAGATGCAAAGGAGATGGGATTCGAACCCCTCTTGGGCACCAAGCCCAAGCCTCCATGGCTCCTTTAAAATTTTAAAATTCTCAGTTATTTGCTGAAGATTGTAGACCTGGGCATGTCACTGGGAAGCCCTGGGATTTGAACCCCAGTCCTCCCCATTCTCCTTTTCCCAAAAAAAAATATCCCAGAGTTGCCCAGAAATTCAAATGGAGGGCAAGGGGTTTGAACCCAGAACCTCCCGTCCATTTTATTGCCAAAAACCCACTTCCTCAAAGTTTTGAATTTTAATTTTTTATGGTGGTTGGCCACCCATCCACCACCCGAGCGCCACCACCAGCTCTGCAACTCGACCCCCTCCTCCACTATTCCTCTCCACTCACCCACCTCCCATATCCCTTATTTCTCTGCTCCCTCCATCCCTTTGCATGCGTGCTGCTCCTTCCACCTACATGCACGCAGCCTTGCCCGGCCTCCTCCTCCAACTCGCCCTTCATGCCCGAAACCCCAGCTCACTCCCTCCTCTGCCTACACCCTCCTGCTCTCCTCCATCTCCCTCGTCCCCCTCCTCCTCCATTCCCCCTCTGCTTCATCCCTCACGTGTCCCGAGCTCCTCCTCTCCTCTTCTCACGCGCGCGCGCCCTCACCTCCATTCCCCCTACCCCTCTTCCCCGACCCCTTCTCCTTCTACGCACAGCCACCTCTCCCACAGCCACCACCCCCTCACCATTTCTCCACCTCCTCCCCAGATGCTATCCCTATCCTCATTACCTCCGTGCGTCCACCACTCCAGCCTCATCTCCCCTCTGCCCCGCATTCCCCCTTTCCACCTGCGTGCAAAACCCTCGCACCAGTGCCCCCAGCTCCACCCACTCCAGTCGTCCTCCTGCGCGCAACCTCCCTCGCGGCCTCCATCACAGCTTCTCCCCACATGCTCATAATTGGGGCTTCCTCCCTATTCGTATGGGCAACCAGGGGTGTGGGCACAGGGGAGTTTAAAATTTTGTTTAAAATTTTTTTTTTTTTTTTTTTTTTTTTTTTTTTTTTTTTTTTTTTTTTTTTTTTTTTTTTTTTTAATTTTTAATTTTATTAATTTTTTAAATTATATTTTATATATATATATATATATATATATATATATATATATATATATATATATATAGTAAAATGAATTTTATTTAGAATTTATAATAAAATTGTAAAATTTTAAAATAAATTTTATTTATATGTTTAGACCTATATAGTATAATTTAAATCCCCCTCCTAGAGTCGAACATTTTAATTCTATAACTCCTCCATATGGAGGTGGATTTTTTCCCGTGAATAGTCAAAACAACCAGGGATAAGTCAACAATACATCCATGGCATTCACCTCAAAAAATTCAACCTAGATTTTTAGTGACATGTCACAGAGCGACAAGAGCTCATTCCTGGCCCAACAAGCATGCACCAGAAAGAGGACTAATTGGGGGTCTTCGAGGCCAAATTGGGTTGGGTGAGGAAAAACCATTTCAGCTACAGGTATCTTGGGGCATGTAGCGTCTATCAGTCACGGTGTCCAACCCGGTGTGTCCCCTAAGTCAAGTTTTTCACGGTCCAGGTCTCTTGGCCATTACATTAAGCATACCTTCGAGGCCATATCTTACTCATTGGGGTTGGATTTGCATCAAGCGAAGACAATGAAGAGATGAGACAGGAGCTATAGCATGGGCATAGAATTCTATAACTCCTCCATATGGAGGTGGATTTTTTCCTGTGAATAGTCGACACGACCAGGGCGATGTCTAGAATACATCCATGACATTCACCTCAGCAAATTCAGCCCAAATTTTCAGTGACATGTCTCAGAGAAACAAGAACCCATTCTTGGCCCAGAAAGCATGCACCAGAAAGAGGCTTAATTGGGGGCCTCCGAGGCCAAATCGGGTCAGGTGAGGAAAAACCATTTCAGCTACAAGTATGCAGGCATGTAGCAGCCTATCAATTCTGGTGTCCAACCCAGAATTGTGTCCCAAATTCAAGTTTTTTCCCTGATCAGTCTCTTGGCCGGCTACATTCGCATACCTTCCCGGGGCCATATCTTACTCATTCGGAGTTGGATTTGCATCAAACGAAAGGCAATGGAAAGATAGAGGACAGAGCTATAGCATAGGCATAGTAAAGAACAATGTTGTGGTTGTTTGGTACAGGGGAAGAGCCTCTCAATCTTCAAGTCCAAGGGGTCACTTCACCAAAACAAGCCCAAATCGAAGTCATGCTTCAACCAGCTCACAGGGAAACTTATAAGTAGCAAAGAGGGGGTATAATCAGGTCTAAAAAGTGCTTGAACAACAGGCATTTCCTTACTTACAACAACCAAAGCCCAAAGGCCCCTTGCCCTCCTAAGCAGCTCATTGAATTCCCCACACCTTGGGGCTTCATCCCGATGGATCTGGCAACCATGGATGGTCGGGAATTGTCCTAAACCACCTCACCTACAACTGCAAAACATGGCAGTAGTCAAAGAGCCTTTAGGATGACACAAATCCCAAGGCAAATGGTGATGTGGCATATCAATCTTTGTCATTTTATGAAAAATGACTTTTTGTAATATGAACTCTCGCATGATTTACTTTTTGGCATGTATTACTATGTAATTGAAGGGTCAAGTCAAATCTGATTTGATCCCCTTTTGGATAAGGTTCTATTTATGATAAGATTCTCTTTTTGGATAAGATACCTTTAGGATAAGGTTATTTTTTTGTAAAAAGACAAAAGTACTTTAGGGTTGGTCCACTTGTCACTTTTCCAAAAGTGACAAGTGTCTTGTGACTAAACCCTAAGCCTTCACCTCTCCTTTATAAATAAGAGGGTTGGCATTGTAAAAAGGGGAGGATGAATATAGTAACAAAGCTCTGCTGAAATTTACAAGACTCTTTGTGTGTGCGATACTTGTTAGATTTTAGTTGTTGGATGTGTCACTTGTTGGTTAAGGGTTGAGGGGTAGGGGTAAATGCTTGTTATGTTAGCTATCTCCAAGAGGGATTGGTTAGCTAGGTGTTTATTGTTGTTTCCTTGGGTTTAACTTGCTTGATTTCATCTTCTAAAAACTTGGTTTAATTTTTTTAATGTGTTTTAGTGTAGATTTTATGAAGTATTCAATTGTTTTCATCCTTAGCTAGTGGTTGGGAGTCCTAGGGCCCCTTAGGAGAACCCTTAAATAGACCTCTTAGCTGGTTGTCCATACTCGTTTTCTTTATCTTTTCATTCATGTATATTTTTGCTATGTTTTCTTACCATTAATCTTACTGTCCCAAATAGGAAAATCGATCATTTTGGTCAATTTCCCCCCACGGGACAGCCATCTTAGTTGGTTGTTATATACTTCTTATGTGTAAATTTATGTTATATTTATTTCAGTTTTTCCATGCATAAATACTAAAATTTTGTTGTTTGTCTGCAAGGATACAACCGATCACCCACTCTGCTTCCCTTAAGTGGTTGGGGACCACCTAGAGCCATGTTTGAGGCAAAGGGGTCAGCAGGGCAGCGAAGAAAAACACACATTTCGATCGGTAAATTTACCCAATCACTCTCATATTCACTTTACTTATCACTTGCACTCACTCTAAAATTTTCGATACACATACCAATGTTTATATGTTTGATTTGTGTAGATAGTTTGCATAGTCCACTTGTGAATTCGTATTAAAAATATTATTCATACTTGCGTTGGTAATCATCACATTTTTTTTATATTTCAAACACTAAATTTCCAAACCCCATACAAAGAGTTAGTTGGGGTTTTCATGCATATGGTCGCTTTGTCGCTCGCAAAGTGTCTCAACCCATTCATTTGGGTTGAATGGTGTAATTGTCATTTTGTAATTATCTTATCTTGTTATATTTTCATTGTATCACTTTTCGTTCACTAGTCTACAGGTGGCTGCCCCTAAAGGACCCATGCAAAATCAGCAAGCTAAATACATGCAAAACGCCACAAAAAAATTTGAAAACAATTCAGGGGTCCGCCCCATACACTGAAAACAAAAACTTATATTATTTAGATATTTACATATACATATTATCTAGTCGTGGCATATATGTCACATATCTATTTACTTGTTTTATGTATATAGTTTTAAATAGATTTCAAACTTAGTAACCATGAGGCATGTTTGTGAAAGAAAGACGTGACGTCGCCACATGGATGGCCTGGTATTTCATTTTATGCAATTTCAATTTTGTAGGATATTAAGAGTCAAAGCCAGGGAGTCTTCATCAGGAGCCCCTCAGAAGTTGTCTAGTTAGTACAAGTTGAGTGGTGTTTCCTTAGTACCACATGGTCAAGGAGTTGATTAGCTTAGCTTGGTTGGAATACTACTCTGCTTGGGTAAGCTCAGCAAAAACCCTCTTTAGGGGGTCTTGAGCCTTTTCATTTTTGCAAGTATCCTTCTTCCATCCAAGCGGCTTTAAGAGCCCGAAAGCGCTAGTGACGAGAAGTGGCTAATCCCTACTTCTATGAACTGCATGGGGCACTCTTCAACCTAACCACCGTGGTATGCTAGGACTACTCTTCTTATACTGGTTGGCACAGTTCCAGGATGTGTTTTCCTGATCGAGATAACCTTCAAAACAGTGTGGTGGCCAAGGCTTGTGATAAAAACTAAAAAATTATCAATAAAATACTTAAAGTCAACCTTTCGTTAGTCCACCTTTTCAATCATGAACCAAAATTGAAGTTGTGAATACTTTCCCTTATATCATAGTTGTAATAGCTTGTAACAAGGTTGTTCATCCACTTTTACAACCCACTTTTGATTTAACAACCTTCCAGGAACACTTCTCGGGTCGCCTTGGGGGTATCAAGCCATTATGAACTTGTTTCCATGTCTTGAAAGCTTCGAACAGCTTGTTGTTTGCAATTTATATCCATTTAAAAGTACTTGGATGTAGTTTTTAAGCTCCCTTTTCACCCTTGTTTCACACCCTTTTACTCAAGCCATTCATTGGTTAATTACCCAGGACACCGGTTTATCCCGAGGACCCATTCTAGAACAGTTTTCAATGCTTTATAGAAGTGAACAGATCATTGTTCTCTTTATTTAGTTCGTTTTCCTAAAAATCAGTGAGCTCGTTTTTATCCCATTGTCCATAACTTTCATCCCCCAGGCCATTTTGGCCATCCAGGAAATTAAGGAAGGACAACACCCAGGGTGGGTGGTCCTGAGAAAGACTTATTGTAAGTCTTTCACCTTTTTTTCCCCTTCATATCGCCTCAGGCGAAGGACCACCTAAAGTGCGGGTAATCTCTGCCTCGTGCCGAACTATCAAAGAGGTTGTAACCGGCTTCACAACAAGATAGGTCGAATCTGTCCCAACGGACAAGTTTTTCTTATAACACTTGGAAAAGTACTATGCATAAGCTACAAGGAGGTGTGGTACTTTGTACATATTGTACTTTTAGGGTTTCTTGTTTTCAAGTTATGTATTCCATATAAAAAATTATTATCAGAGGTTTCTATATTGGACTTATTAACTTCTAGGTGAGTTTTTTTGGTCTTATATACATGACTTTGAAGACATTTTGTTTTTGGTACCTTTTCATCCATGTTGAACTGTTGTGATAAGTAATTATCTCAAAACTGGAATATAGGTTAGATTTTCCCTTTCATGCATTTTTGCATTATCCATTTATTGTTTCATTTTTCCTTAGGATCGACCCCACTGATTTGTGACATGAAACCTTCTGTGTTGTTTAGAAGTGTTGTAATTCATGTGGTAGAGTCTATCGTACATGGGTTCCCTAGTTAGAACATTGTTTTTAGTTTGGTACCCATTCTGAAATAATTTTATAAGATCGAGAGCCCTCTTTATTCCCACCATGACTTTGTTTTGAAGCCTCATATATTCTTCTCATTATTCTAGCTAATACCCTATGGGGCTCCCTCATTTTTGTGTTGAGTTGTAGTTGCATTTGCATATTGATCACTTGTGCTTTTCGGGCCTAATGTTGGCTTCATCTTGCTATTATATAGCCATTTGTATATGCATTCTCGAATAGTTTCTATCCTTGCAATACTATCATTTATGACTTGACACCCTTTTATCCCTAGAGGAAAATTCCCCGTAGCATCCACATCCTGCATGTGTTTCCTTGCATTAAGCATAGGTATGTTCCTTACGGACAAAACTAGTTTGCTCGCCCATGATGCTCATTTCCTCCATTGTAACATAGCATTCTTTTATTATTTTTCAAGATTTATAATATGAAAAAAGACAAAAAAACAAAAACAAAAAAATAAGGATGGGAATGAGTCTTGTTTTTTATATGG
The DNA here is from genome assembly GCA_010110895.2 of Picea sitchensis. Classification (NCBI taxonomy): domain Eukaryota; kingdom Viridiplantae; phylum Streptophyta; class Pinopsida; order Pinales; family Pinaceae; genus Picea; species Picea sitchensis. Next base: position 14,652 of record SNQJ01S0105729.1, on the reverse strand, counting down.
TATCTACACCCTTGAACAGAACGCAATATTATGAGTCTTTGCCTCACTATTGGGTTTAGTATGGATTTAGGTTGCATTTTTTCTCATTTTTTGAACATAATCTCCTCCGGTCAGTTATTCTTCCATCCATATGGAGCGTTTGTTGATGGTTCCTATGTCACAAATGTATCATAGTTTATAGTCGATGCTTCCCAAGTCACATTTTGTGTCATGTTTCTATTCAAGGGAAGTTAGCATGTGTCGTGCCTTTCCACTCTGCATAATACTTGACTTTCCAAGTTGGCCTTCCCTCGTGTCAAGTATATCTCGATTTCACAAGTATTGTTGTATCTCACTCATTCTAGTATAGAAGGTCCTCGTTGACTTCTTGTTGGAAGGTCTGCTCTTATCGACTACGACACATTTATTTGAGAGTGTGACATAGAGTTTCAGCCTGGGCCTATTTACATCATTGATAGGTGACCTTACATTCAACGGATGACAAACCATCATTATTCATTGATTGAGTGGTTTCCCTTGTGTTCAACGTCAACAACCATTATCACACATAGGGACTCATGCAATAGCTTGGTTTCCATTTGACCCCATTGGTGGATTCCTCATCTTTGTCAATAGTCTCCATCATTAGCTACTATTCAAATAATATTTGTCATGTTCTATTTCATCGGATACAGGCCAAAGTCATACCTCAGTTTGGTCCTTTCAATCCTTTCGTCTGAGTCCTTCAAAATATTTGTCCTTCTGCTACTCTTCGTGTTGGATGATGGAGGATGCCTTAATGCCTTTCTTCTAGCAGATCTCTTCTTATCGAATTCGGCACATCTTTCTCTCGGACGGGGATTTAGAGTCATTTTTTGTACCTTGGGGCTTGCAATCATCAATGGAAGGTTCCCTCGCTATCGATAGTGGGAATACATCATTGTCCCTTGATCGATGGATTCTATCACATGTTCGACATCATATCCTTTATTCACACTTGTTAGATTGTACTAGGTACCTTGACACCCATTATCATTATCAGTGTGTTGTTTCACATTTATTAACGATATACATCAATTATCGGTAATCAAATGGTGTCTCACTACTTTTAAATCCAACACGTCTATTCACATAGTGTAGACTCATACCACGACAGATTGTTTTGAATACTTTCGGTGAAGTACGAGCATCACCTCTTGGGTGAAGTACCCAACTTGGTTCATTGTACCACCCTCTTTGACATTTGTACTTGTAGAGGATCAATTTGTTCAATCCATTGGTTCTAGATATCCTCTATATGCTTCTAATACGTAGCTCCATTGTGTATCCATTTGTGGATATGATATACATTTTTTCATGGATCCACTATGTATTTTCTCGTAGCCATGATTTCTACTTCTATATATCACACGGATCCACTATGTATAGTTTTTGTAGCCACGGACATCAGTTATGCATTCATTATTCATGGATTCGTGGTGTACTTGATTTGGCGGCCATGCTTACATCACACTCAAGCATGGGAATGCCCGACTTGAGAGGAGAGTATCTTACTTTTTTTGTTGTAGGTATTTTTCTGGGATTGATCTTCAACTACTCCTACCCAATGGCCCCTCCACAATCGGATGACTACTTTGTAATGTATTTCAGCCATCAATTGCTCTTTTGACCTCACACATTAGGGGGCATATTTTATAGCATCATTTGACACCACACATGCTCATGATGACTCATTTTCCTTAGTTACATCCCTTTCCTAACTTGTAGGACCAAACTCCCCATTTTTGACGCAAACCCCCCTACCCTCGGGCCGAGATCCGCACGGGATCGTTCTAAATTCTCCTTGAGCCGAAGCAGCTCTCTCATATCCCTATTGGAACCTCACAAATTTGATCCATAGGTCCTTCGGAAACCCGACTGGTGTGCATAAGCACTCGGTGCGAGCTTCACTCCCTCCAGTGGCCACAATCGGTTCTTAACACAAGCGTCCTTCGTGACTCGTGATCTCACGAGTTCGTGAGTCAAAGACCCTCGACTCTTCTTTCACAAACCTCCGATACCTGAGATGAAGATACGGGTATGGCTCCCTCCTTTTTAGCGCCTCTTCGAGTGACCACCGGCTAGGGCTAACTATAGGCACCCCTCACAACTCGAAACTTCACGAGTTGGAGTGTCGAGTCCTCTTGCTCCTCTTTTGCGAATCCGCGACTCACGATAAGTCAACGATGGGTTGACCCTTTCTGACAACACGTGTCCACCACCTGTCACCACTTCCACCTTTCTCCAAGCGTTTTTACTATCACGCCACCTGTCAACCACGCAATTCCCACTTACGGATGTGCCACGTGTTGCACGAGCCCTCGGCGCTCGGCACTTCACGACTTCTGCAGTCGAGAAGAAAGTACCACAATTCCCGAACCCACAATACGCGATACCCCACTAAGGTTCTGATCCAACGGCTCTCCAGCGGCTTGGATCCAACGGTCTGGATCTCCTCCTCTGCTCCTCGCAACTCGGGACTTCGCGAAACCAAAGGATTTGGTCCAGCCCTCCAAACTTATGAATCCCCGAATTCACGATATGAACCAANATGGCTCGGTGTTCTTCCACCTAAACTTAACCTCTATACGACGGCTTAGATTTTCGTCTCCCTTTGAAGTGTTTCGATCTCCTTCTTCCTTTGAAGTGTTCCAAAGTGCTATCTCTCCTAAGCTTTTACTTGAAAACTCAAGCTTTCATAAAGAACCTTGCTCTCACTCCTTGCGGCAGACTTTCAAATAACTTCTGGTTATTTGAGTCTTTGACCCAGTACACTCTTTGCAACAGTGGTCCTTCAACTTTCCCCTTAGTTTATAAATTCTAAGGTTTCAACCAGCTTGTGCACACCTTGCACGGCCCTGTGCTTCACCTGCACTTCAATTGGAATGAGAACAATAGTATCTCTCCTGAGATTTCTGAGATAAAACTCAGACCCTCATCAACACACACATTGTGGACGTCCACTGCACTCTTTGCAGGGATTCTCAGAGAGAGAGAAAATTGAAACTCATTCTACCCCTCTTGCGGACTTCATACACTCAACATGAAATCATACATCCCACACAGCATTGAAACAGATGCATAACAGAGAAATAAAACAACTGTAAACATACCATTTAACAAAGGTAAACAGTAAACATCCTAACACCATGAAAGTTGAGTAAAAGCTTCATATATTAACTCAAAATCTCTTGTACATGGGTTCTTCTCTACAGCTCTCCAGCTTATGAATTCTAAATGATAATCCAAAAGTTACAATGATACAAGGGTGAGGGTGTCTATATTTTTTTTCCCTCCTATGTTCTAAAACTGTCTAATCTATCATTCATATCTACCTACTTTTACATTAACAGACTTAAATGCCTTAATATAATTGACAGATGGGAGTAATTTCCCCAGATCTGTTCATATCTCCAAGACATAAATGCAAGTACGTTCCTCCTAACTATTACATTAATGCTTTTGGTTTCAAAATTCAAAATGGACTTCATAAAAAACGTGCCCCTTTTCTTCATCCACGCGTCCAGCTATTTCTTTGGCTAGGCGCGTGCTTTGGCTTTGGTTCGATGCTCCTGCATCACTTTTCCTCCTTGAAAATATATTGTTTGATGTATGTGACTCTCATTAAAGCAACCTGCATACATGCACTCTTTTATGGTTAGCAATCCACATACATGTTTAATTGGCTTAGAAAAATAATAAATCCTGACATTTCAGGTGGAGTTGATGGGTTCCTTAGGTTACTGATCTCTTCTATCCCATCCATAACTAATCCAAAAGTCAAAAGGGAGTATAAATTAGAGCCTTGGGATGGAGGAAAAATACAATAGAGAAATGCATGCTTATGCAATCATTTTCATCGCAACCTTGCAAGTCCCCTTTTCCCCTTGCATCTGAGATTGTCCTTCCCCCTAAAAACCCTTATTTTCAGGATTTGTGTTCTCCCTATCTTGTGAGGAAGAAGGCCTTTGCTTCCTTGCACCTGTTGGAACACAAACCTTTGGAGGTTTTTCTTTTCATATATGGCCTTGAGTGGAAGAAATTGGAGCCCAGTTTCAGGACCGTGTCGCAACAGTTACAAGTTGTAACCAACTTCTATGTTGTTAATAATAAAACATCTATCTTTCTCGTCCAATTTTATTTGTTGATTCATGTTTTTAATGAGATTATTTGTATCTTGTTTTTGAAGATTTTTAATGACAAAATCAGAAATATTTCATTCACACATTTCGTCAAACACTTGACTAACCTGAGGTTTTAGTCTTTTAATAAATGCCTTTAAAACTTAAAGCAACTAAAAGTTAAAACACTTAAGTAAAGTAAATCACTGACCCATACTCTGATAAGGCAATAAATAGACAAGTGATTTTTGGTCCAACGACCAGGGAAAAAACCCCACCGTGGGGAAAACCCTAGAGAGATTATTTATATTATTCAAGAGCAAATCTGAAATTTCTTACAACCCAGAAATTTAATAATTCCAACTGTAAATCAGAAATGCAAATGAACTTATCTCAGCAATCTGATTTCTTTCTAGAAATTTGTGCCAACAAGCTTCAATTTCCCACACGTGTTAACTAAACAGCAGCCCGATTTCTAGGAAATCTTGTCACTGTACAGATAAAAATAGCAGCAATAAATGCACAAAATCTGCCTCGAAAAGCATGCCAGCAAGTATAGTACGGACTATACGAACTTCTTTCTTGGAAATCGTGTCTCCCTCTTGTTGTACGGACTGTCTTCTCACTGTACGGTCTATCCTTCCTTCTACTGTATGGACTGTTATGATTGCACTGCCTTGGGAACCGTGCACTCTAATTAACTTTGAAAACTATGCTCTTAAACTCTCCAGAAATCTGATCTCTCTCTCATTTTTCTTTACTGTGTGTTCTTCTCACATTCCTAAGCATATATATGTACTCTTCTCTTTTCCCAAGAAACCCTAACTTACATAACCAACTCAATCTAATGGCTATCATAAGTCTAATCTGAGGGCTCA
>SNQJ01S0105728.1:13795-43535 GCA_010110895.2 Picea sitchensis | reverse complement strand
TAGGTGATATTTTAAGTTTTTAGTATCATGAGTCATTCAATAAAGTGTGCCCTTCATTGAGTCTAGTCATCAATTTGAGTCATGTCACATGAGGAAAAAAATGACTAATTGGTTGTCATGGTCATTGTCCTAGGTCATCTTGGTCAAAAGTTAAGTCATTTCCCTCCTAAAAAGTGATCCATGAGTCATATAAGTTGGTTTTTGTCCATTTTAATCCATCATATATCTCTCAAAACATGATTTGACCTTCTGTCTATCATTCGCCTTCATGATTATGCATTTGTAGCGCATCTGTGTACTTTTGTACTAGGCGTGCTACCAACTCAGCCTCTGTTGTCATTGAAAAGCATCATTTCAACATAAGGCGCGCTACCAACTCAGCCTTTGTTGTCATTGCAAAGCATCATTTCAACATAAGGCGCGCTACCAACTCGGGGGGGGGAAACCATGTTTTGAATTTTGAAATTTCCGATGTAAAATCTATTTAAAGAAGTGGTTTTTGAGTTCTTAGACCACTATCAAAGCACTAAGGGTATCTTATATAGTTGTATCTCACCATCAAAGGAGTTTCAAGGTTTTCATACACTCAAAAAATCTCTTCTTCATTAGGTATTTTTCTCACCATTTCTTGTGCAGAAACAGTTGTAGCAGGTTCTCGGTTTTCTCATGGCACCAAGGAAGGACCCCATTCCTAGGAAAAGGTCAGGCTCCCTGGTCATATTCGAGCCTACATATACTTCCTTAATTGAGCAAGATCCTAACCATGTAGACTCCTTCAAATTCATGGTATGTTGAAGGTTTTGACAGAAACTGCAAGGAAACCATCTGGAGGTATGAAGGGACTTTGTACAGAACTACAAGAGTGGCAAGACAAAATTTTGTCCCTTGGAAATCCATGTGACAACAGATATGATTGCAGAAGTAACAAAGATCCCTAGGACAAGGGAACAATGGTTCAAATCAAAGAGAATTGAAAAACAAGATTGGTGCCAAGATATGCTTAGACCTGAACATAGAGGAGTTGATTTAGTAAAGGGTGTCCCTAGGAAATGGCTAGTATGACAAGATGTTATTCATCATTCAGAGATTTTTCACATGTGAAGGAAGATACAGTTGGGTTTTGCAGCACCATTCCAATCTCCTTCTCCATTTCAATGGTAAGAAAGAGATAGACTCACCCTTTTTCCTCTTCATGAGCTTGCAAAGGATGATTTAATTTGCACAAAGAAAACCTGATAAGCTTCAAAAGTATATCTTCCACCATGCTTTAATAAAAATTATAGTTCTTGAACAATTGAAAAAGGAGGGGAAGGATTGGCCAACCTTCTTATTTTTATCAAATTATCACATTAATTTGCCTCCTCCTCCTAAACTCAAAACCCCTAAAAAGAAGACCGCAACACCTCCTATTGACTCCTTTGTCCCATCATCTAAGATTCCACAGTCCTCTGCCCCTTCGTCTCTCTCATTTCAAGTAGCACAAGATCTTTCCCCCTTTGCTCCTACACTTGAAATAGCTTAGCCTTCTACTTCTATTGTCCCTTCTGCATCTGAAAAACCTCAGTCACCTCAAGACTTGATTCCTCAAAGACCCTCAATTGTCCAAGTTTACAAAAGAGATAAGAGAAAAGGAAATCCCAAGAAATAATTGGTGAAGATCAGACAGAGTCTCTTGTGGATCTCCCTCATATGGAAATTGAAGACAAACCTCCAATTATCCAAGCTAAAATTGACACACTAGCTCTCAGAAGGTCCTTAAGGAGGAAGCTTGTTTTAGTAGAGGAGTCTATTCCAAGTAGTGATATGGTAAATCCTAGTGCTAAGTTATCAAAATTTAAAGATTCCCCTCTTGAAAAGGAAGCATTTGAAGCCATAGTTCAGTTGAGAGAATCTCCACCAGAGCTAGCCCCAAAATAAGAGTAGGGACCTAGAGAGAATTGGGCTAAATTGTTCAAGGAGGCAAACAACTAGCTTAAAGAGGTTCAGGAAGAGAATCATAAGTTACATCAAGAAAATGTCACACTTGGTAGAAGACTGTCAAGCTAAATAAATGAACTTGTAGGGAAATGTAATCAGTTGAAGAAGAACATCAGAAGAAGAGAGTTCAGAGGAAGAAATTGGTCAACATATACAAACAAAGCCTCAGTCTAAGAGGAGAGAATAGGAAGCTAGCAAAACACTTATACTTGGCCAAAAATATGCTTAGTAAGAAGAATTTGGCTATCTTCTTGAAGTAAATTATTTCTTCTAGTTCTCCCATGCATGATGATTGATTAAAAAATGTTTAAGGTTCTGTGTGATTGTTGAGCATGATAATTTTATATTTTGAAGCTTAGTGAAAGTATGAAAACTACCTTAAGAGGGACACATATGGTATATATATTGAGATGAATCCTGAGTAGTCTCAATAGGATCAGTAATTGGTAGTGGTATGTTTTTTGTCAAGACAGGTTTTCCATTTACAAAAAAAAAAATCCATTAATTTTGAAGCTTTCAAGGATACACGGGTTATATCATGAATTATCAGGGCTAAATCAAATTCTTGTAGCACCTAGTTCAATCTTCAAAGAATTTTTTCACTTGTTGTGTCCTAAAACGGTCTCCTACAACCAGTTTGTAGTGCAAAACAGGTTTCCATAGTGTATTGCACTACAAATTTGTCAAATTCTCATGTGTGAAAGATTTGGTCAAAGATCAACCTGATTTTCAGCAGTCAAATATTGGATTAGTGTTCCAGTTGTTAGAGGTCGATGATGATGGTTTCCTACATCCATTAGGAAGCTCAGATGAAGCTAAAGTATTGGGATTAGGATGGGATACCTATCCCTTGAAAATAGGATCTGAAATCCTATCTTTCGTAATATTTTAGACTTGTTTTTAACAAGTGTTAATGAGATCCATCCTTTGAGGATATTACAACCATATTTCAAACACTATTTAAGCCCATAGAGGCATCATTGTTCATGGTTTTATATTGAAGACTCTATGGTACTCTTTACTGTAAGACCTTTTGGAAACATATTGAAATAGAAGCTTATTTCTTGTATATTGTTCAAACTTCCATCTTCTGTCTTTTCTATGCATGTGAGTGAATGTTATTTGCATTTATCGATGTTTATATAATGACAAATAACTGCCATATTGTCTCTTCATTGATATACTACACTCACAAGTATCTTTCCTTGTTATAGCTGGCCATTCATATATGATCTGTGTGTATGTGTTTCTGCTAGTATGATAAGCATTCTTCATATATTCACATCTTGATAAAACTTTCTGAACAAGTATAGTTGAAAGCCTTTTATGTTTAAGTGTATCCATGTGTATTTTGAGTGAATGAGAGCATATCAATTCATCCAACTTGATCCAAATTAATACATCTGTAAGCATTCTGATAAAGTTACCAGGCTCTCTTGATCTACAACCTGAAGAGACTCCTAAAGATATAACAAATTGATGTTGTTGAGTGTGAAGCAAGCTTCCCTACGAGATGAAATAGTAACAAATTTTATGATAGACAAAGGTTGGGAAACATTAGTTTGGTTGTAATATTCTATCTGCCGACTCCATTGGTGAATTTTGGCTCCTAAGAAGGCACATACTTGAGCAAATCCTCAGCAGCCACTAACGGATCCAGTATTTGATCCTGAGAGGATCATCAAAGAGGGAAAGGCATTACAGAAGGGATCTTCAAGTTCAGGTATATCCAGAAATCCCTATGTGTCTTTTCCAGAAAATCCATTAATAAAACCAACAATTATTGAAGCTATAAGTTCAGAAATTGATAGTGAATAGATAGTTTCAGAAGTTCAGGGATCCTCTGATCTAACTCAAGAAGATAGTTCACCTTTTGTTGTAGAAGAAACTTTCTGATCCTCTGTAGAATCTTCTTAATCTAAAACCGAACCAAATTTATCTTATATTCATACAAATCTGCCTGCAGTTGAACTTGTCCTACATGAATTGTTTGTAAAAGGAGAAGAAAACCTTGCCAAGTTATTGTCTGAATTTTACAGAGCTTCTTATTTCCCATATTCCATTGCAAGTCCAAAAATAACTTCTCCTCTCATTACCTGACCTTCATCTTCAATATCAACTTCATATCAATCCCTAGTAAACCAAACTTCTAGTGCATCTACATCTACTATTATCATGGAAACAACACCTCAAAATCCCACTAATATGGAAATAATTATAGCTGCTAGATATGCCCCTTTAGTATTTCCCAATCCTCTAAATGCAATGCCTACTGGAAACTATCAAAAGTATATGCCAAAAAAATTAGGGGTAGAAGAGGTCACAGCTGAAGGACATCTTGAATTGTTTTGTATTTATGCTGATAACTTAAATATCACAGATGAAGATGTATGGATCAGAGTGTTTGTGCAAATCTTAGATGGAGAGGCCAGGAGGTGGTTTAGAGAATTAACCCCGGGATCTATAAAAGGAATTGAATTTTTTTATTATATTTTATTAAAACAATGGGGGGATAAGAAAGACTTTTTGTACTACATTACATAGTTTGGGAACTTGAGAAGGGAGAGTGTTAAATCAGTGTCAGAATTCACTAATAAGTTTAATAGAATGTACAGTAAGATCCCAACTGAAATCAAGCCTACTGTTACCTTTGCAAATATTACATATGCTAATGCTTTGGATTCTGATTTTTGGTTTGTTTTTAAGAGAAAGGATGCCTGTTACATTGGATGACATGAAGGATGCAACACTTGAAGTAGAATCTAATATCCTTGTTGTAGAAAAGTTGAAAGGCAGAGGAGAGAGGAGAAAACAAAAGGGAGAAGCCTCATCATCAAGTGTTGATCCTAACATTGAAAAGATGGCCAATATGATTGAGTCTTTGACTTCAATTATCCAAGATGAAGCTTGAGAACAAGCATCTTGCAAAAGGTAGAGAGACTAATACTTTCATTCCTCGAAATCCAAATCCATATAGAAGAAATAATGAGCAACATCAGATTTTACAGGGGAATAGAAATGAAAATGAAGATCATAATATCAAAGCCCCTTTTTAGAACATAGTAATGGAGGAGGAGGATCCTGAAGAAGATGATGAGATTCATTGTTTAGGTGACAAAGGTGATTCTTCTTTCTTGACACAGTCTTCCTATGAAGAAGATTTGATTAGTTAGCAAGCTAATCAAGATTCAAATGAAGGAGCTATTTGTCAAACTGATGATTAGAATAGATATAATCTAAGATCTAAATAGATTAATAGTAAGAAAGATGAACAAGATCCTCCCAATAAAGTTGTTGCCCCTGCAAAACAACAACCAAGAAAATATCAAGCTCAAGCCAAGAATCAAGTACTTCTTAAAGCTCCTGTGACAGAGGTAAGGAACCCTAACAAAGTACCTTTCTCATTTAGCTTTGAATCAAAAATCCAGAAAGTTAAAATCCCCATACTACTCATAGAATTAATGAAGAATGATACCTTCAAACAAACCATACTCAAATCCCTTGAGCCTAAACCCATGCCAATTGTTGTTGATGTTGTAAATCTCCAAGATGACAAGCCTACCATTGTCCTTAGTCCAATGGTTGAAGACCATGAGGAAACATCTCCACCATTCTATGTTTCCTTGAACATCCATGACAAAATTGTACATAACTACCTTCTAGATATAGGAGCCTCTCATAACCTCATGCTAAAAGCAGTTATGGATGAGTTGGGTTTAGAGATTACCAAGTCTTATCGTGATTTATTTTCATTTGACTCTAGGAAGGTTAAGTGCCTTGGTTTAATAAAAGATTTATCCATTTCTTTATCTCAGTTACCAATGAGAAGCATGGTAATGGACATTGTGGTAGCTGATGTACCACCCAAATTTGGTATGCTCTTGTCTAGAGATTGGATTAAGAGGTTAGGGGGAACCTTGCAAAATGACCTTTCTTATGCAACTTCCCCAGTTTTTGGAGGAGAACAAAATAGATTGTATAGGGAAGCTCAATTGGCTTATATAATCAGTGATGAGAAGGAGCCTACTAATCATCCCATATAATCAGTTGATACAGGTTTGCGGTCTTGTATACTTCATATCGATGATTCTTTGTCATCATCATTGTAGCTCAGAAAGCCTATTTGCAAATCTCCAGAAATAGAAAGCACTCCTATATGGAGCATGTTTTTTAATGGTGCTTGTTTGAAAGAGTCTACTGGAGCAGGTGTTGTCTTTATTTCACATTCCAAAGAAACAATTCATTTGTCCTTCAAATTGGATTTCAAAGTGCCAAATAACATAGCAGAGTATGAATCCTTGGTCTTGGGCTTGAACGCTGCTAAGGATATGAATATTCAGGTGTTGAAAGTATTTGGAGATGTTGATATTATAATCCAATAAATCAAAAACACTTTCCAAGATAAGCATGTTAGGATAAAGGCATACATAGATGAGGTACGAAATTTCATTGATTCTTTTCTAGATTTTAATATTTCATACATTCCTAGAGCCATGAATCAACTTGTTGATTCATTAGTTGTTTCAGCCAGTACTTTCAATCCACCTATGCTAGCAAAGCTAAATTATGAAATCCAAGTAAAATACAGACCCTCTTTGCCAGACAATGTAAAATTTTGGAAGGTGTTTGATGATGATAAGGAATTGGTCATATTTTTGGAATTCATAGATGAATTTTCATCCCTCCATATAGATCATGAAAATGAAAATATTGAAAAAGTAAAAAATCCTAAGTTGAAAAAAAAAATTGGGTGCCATGATATCATTCAACTTCCCAATAATCAAATCCATAGAGGATTAGTACCACTTGAGAATATTTTTGACCAGAATGACATGCCCTTGAAACTTGATAAGAAAGAGGTAGACCCTGTTGTTTTTTAGTACAATTTAGGAGAGGAAAAATGCCCCAAAACTATAAATCTGTCCACATAGTTGACTGCAGAACAGAGAGATGAATATGGCAGCTTGATGAGAGAATTTTTAGGAATTTTTTCATGGGAGTACAGTGATTTAAATACCTATGACACTCAAGTAATTGAGCATAAAATCCCCCTGAAGAAAGAATCCACTCCATTTAATAAAAAAATGAGATCTATCAGTCCCCTTCTTCTACCCATAATGGAAAAAGAAATCAAAAAAATATTGAATGCTCAAATTATCATTCCACTTAGATATTCTGAGTGGGTTGTTAATCTAGTTCCTATTAGGAATAAGAATTGGGAGATTAGGTTGTGTGTTGACTTCAGGAACTTGAACAAGTTCTATAAGAAAGACAACTACCATTTTCCCAAGATGGAGCATATCTTGCAAAGAGTTTCAGGCTACAACCAGAACTCAGTGCACCTAGTTGACAGAGAAAATACTACCTTCACAACTCCTTGGGGTATTTTTATGTATGCCAAGATTCCCTTTGGGCTTATGAATGTTGGGGCCACATTTCAAAGGGCCATGGACATTGCCTTTGTAGGTGAAAAGGATAAGTTTGTTTTGATATATTTGGATGATCTAACAGTGTTTTCTCACAACCATAAAGAGCATTTCCAACATTTGAGGAAGACATTCTTGAAGTGAAGGAGGTATGGGCTTTCATTAAATCCAAATAAGACTAAGTTTACATTAAAAGACGGTAATCTTTTGGGACATATAGTGACTGTTGAAGGAATAAAGATTGAGCCTGTAAGAGTAGAATATATTCAGAAGATATCAATTTTGAGATCTAAGAAGGACATCCAATCATTTCTTGGTAAGATTAACTTCATTAGGAGATTTATTCCTAATTTTGTAGAGTTGATTAAACACATCACTGGCATGCTAAGGAAATATTCAGAAGTTAAATGGCATGATGCAGCAAGGTATTCTTTTGAAGCTATCAATAAATCTCTTATGTCATCTCCTACTTTGATCAACCCTGACTATTGTAAAGATTTTTATATATTTTTATTTGCATCTAATGACACCATTGCAATAGTGTTACTTTAGAGAAATGATCAAGGGCACGAACAACTAGTGGCTTTCTTCAACAATACATTAAGAGATGCTAAGGTAAAGTATGACCCTATTGAAAAACAAGCTTATGCTTTGATCAAATCACTTAAGGATTTTAGGATATATATTTTTCATTCCAAAGTAATAGCTTATGTACCATCTAGCTCAGTCAGAGATGTACTCATTCAAACAGATATAGATGGTAAAAGAGCCAAGTGGATTTCCAAACTCATTGAGTTTGATATTGACATTAAGCCAACTAAATTGATCAAGGGTTAGGGTTTGGAAAAGATTCTTGCTGAGGAGAATTGTGAGGTGTTGGGAATTAATTTTATCAGCATAAATGATGAGGATGCACAATTAGAAATTTCTATTGAAAGGTACAGTCATGATCAACCAGTTTCGACAAATTTGTCCTCTTGTGAGTGGTACAACAGTATAATACAATTTTTGTAGACCCTTGCAGCCCCTCCAGAGATGAATCCAACATAGGTGAGACCATTAAAACTCAAGGAAGTCAATTTTTGTATTAATGAAAATATGCTTTATTGGAAAGACTCCTCTGGGATGTTGTTGAGATGTCTTGACAAAGAAGAATCAGTTCAGGTTATGCATCAGTTTCATAGCAACAATTGTGGTGTCCATCATTATTGGAAGACTACAACCCACAATATTTTGAGGGTTGGTTACTATTGGCCATGTTTATTTTATGATTTTTGTTCATATGTTAAGACATGTGACAAGTGTCAAAGGTTCACTGGAAAAAAAACAACTAGAATCTCTTCCATTGAAACCCATTGTAGTCACTGGACCTTACCAACAATGGGGATTGGACTTTATTGGAGAGATACATTCATCATCAAGTTGTTAGCATAGGTGGATTCTAGTGGAAACTGACTACTTTAAAAAATGGATTGAGTCTATTCCCACCAAGAATTCCACTCATTATGTTATCATAAATTTCCTGAATGATCATATCTTTGCTAGATTTGGCTGCCCCAAAAGACTTGTTACTGATAATGCAGCTGCTTTTAAAGCTGATGTCTTGGTGAATTTATGTGAAGATATGGGTATTCAACTTGTTCACTCAAATTCCTACTATCCTCAAGGCAATGGCCTTGCTGAATCATCAAACAAAATCCTAGTGAGGATTATTAGAAAATTGCTTGAAGAAAATCAAAGGAGTTGGGATTCTAAGTTAAACTTTTCACTCTGGGCTGATAGAGTGACAAATAAGAAGTCTATTGGCACTTCTCCTTTCAATATGGTGTATGGCACTGAAGCCATTTTTCCTATCCAACTATCATTACTTGTTGAAAATAAAATTTAAGAAGAAGAAGGGGAACCAAATGATTTGGTTAGAAGGATTATTCATCTAGTTGAACTTCAACAGGTAAGGGAGCAATTACTTGAGAAGAAAGAATTACATCAAAAGAGGATGAAGGAGATTTTTGACAAAAAGGCTAAGGAAGATGTTTTCCAAACATGGGATCTTGTCTTAAAGTGGGATGCTTACAGACAGGATAAAGGAAAGCAAAGGAAATTTGACACATCATGGATTGGACCTTTCATCATCACTCAAGTGTTGCTGAATAATAATTTCCTTTTGCTGAATCTAGAAGGTAATGAAGTATTTCGTGACCCAGTCAATGGGCGTTTTCTCAAAACCTATTTATACTAAGGATTTTAAGCCTTCTCCATTGTATATATCATTTTTTTTTTAGTTTTAGTCTTATAATAACTCCATGCCCAATGGAACAACATTTTCACTTCTTTATCAGTTTTGTAGGTGATAGGAAAGGAAACTAGTCTTGTGAGTCCTTGGAACCTCATAAGGAGGCTTCCATCCCCAATTAGAGCCAGATGTTATCTCCCAATAAAAATACCTTTTTATTCTTGTATTATGTGATATTTTAAGTTTTTAGTCTCATGATTCATTCAATAAAGTGTGCCCTTTGTTGAAACAGACCTTCAATTTTTTATCTTAAGGAGCAAAAATTTTGTATCTTTGAGTCTTTCCATTTTATAAATTTCCTAAAGAAAAAATTTCATCTCCAACGAATTCGCGATGCCCTTATGGTTCATTTTTAGACAAATAATGATAAAACTCTAAACGAATATAAGTTTTCCATATTATGCGAAATAATCTTTTTAAAACGGACTTTGATTTAAATCTTAAGGAATTTAAATTTACATCGGGATATCGAGATTCAGAGTTTTGCGTGAACAAATGTTCAACACAAATTAAATAGAGAAATCCCGATTCTCGATTTCCCGATACATTAATCCTTAATTAAAAACATCATTTACTTAAATCAGATTTAAAAAAGCGTTTAAACTTTAAGTTAATCTCATCGCAAAATCGGGATTCACGATTTTGCGAGAACAAAGAAACTTGTCATCATATTTTCCGATTTCCCTATTTCGTGATACAGTTAATCCTTTAGTGAGGTTTGGAATTAATATAATTACTGTTGATCATGATTAAGAGTAAATAATCATATCGGGATATCGGAGTTCGCGGTTTTGTGAGCATCAGTTTTCATGACATTGGATTTCGTGATTTCCCGATCCCTGATTTCCCAATGAATGAAATCCCAAAATTTTATTAATCTGGATTAATTAAGATAATAAAAAGATTTTAACTTAAATAATACATCGCGATTTCGGCTATCGGGATTCTTCGATGACTTGTTTCCTTGACATCAAAAATTCTGAAACTCCGATAAGAATGTTTTCAAATTTAAATCAAGATTAACGCTAATTAATCATTCTTAGAAACAAGGTTTAAGGTTTAAACTTTTGATAAATGATCTTTAATGTGACATAGTCCGATTTGATAAGTTTCTATTATATTTGAAAATATCGGGAAAGCTCAAGTACAAACATTAAATGTATATATTCAGGAATATCTTTTGCATTAAGAGCCTTAAATTCATAACAGAGGTACAAATCTCAATGCTATTATGATATACTCGAAATAAATTTTTGAAACGTTCATATTGTCATTTCGAAGCTAAATTTTGCTCCGTTACAGGTTTTCAAGTGAACACAGAGCTATGGCACCCAAAAAAGCTTCGAAGAAAAATGAAGAGCAACCAGAAGGTGATATTATTTCAGACACTACTGCATCTGGGGTACACTCTGTCAAGTCATGGAATGAAATTGCCGAAATACTAGAAGAGGAGTTGAAATATGCGGCCACTGATTCGGATAATCACCTCCGAGATATTGCCGAGACTGAGCTTCATAAGGTTGTTGCGCGCCCGAGGCTTGTTTCATATACCGATATGATCGCCTGGGCACTGGATAAAGTAGATGTCCTAACCAAAAGTATTCTGAATGAACAAGGAGCTGTCATCGGCTCATTCAGGCCTGAACACATCCAAGTAATGTATAAGCTCTCGCCCAATTATAGACACACTTATAATTCTGAGTTTGTATCCGCATTTCAAAAAAAAGAGTGCATTGAAGGTGGCCAAACATACCCTGACATGATAAGAGGATGGGCCAGAGATGAAAACAAGTTTAGGGCTGATATAAATGGAATTTATGCCACAACTTCCTTAAATGAATATATGGTGTATGTAGCAATGATGTTATGTAGACATTTTGGGAGAAAGGATCCTTTTCACATTAATGAAGAATGGGCACCTTTCTTAGAGGAAGTTTCAGAGGGACGCAGTTTTAATTGGCACAAAATTCTGTCAGATAACCTTACATTAGAGGTTATGAATTACAAAACAGCTAGGTCAAAAGGACAACTAGTCTCTTTTTATATGTCAACTTATATCATGGATGACATTTGTTTTATGACTCCATTCCCATTAATGAATTGGAGTTGGAATGTTTCTTGCTCAAAGCCTGTTCATAAGTACCATTAAGCTCTCTGGGAAGAAAATGCAAAAAATTCTTTTTATGAGGTTTGTCATTATGTAATTATCCCTCTACACAGAATATTCTTTGGATGCGAACCTCCTCGCATTTCAAATACCATCATATAAAACCTCAAGTCAGCCACTGACTGGTTCATCGAGGAAATTTTTTCCTATGTGAGAGTTTATGGTTGTTCTATTCCGCCTCATGCACTCCCAAAAATTTTACTAGACAGGTTAATATGCAGAGAAGTGGCCTATCAGTTAGTAAATGGGGGTATTGGGATAGAACTAAAGGCTCAGTAGAAAAAGGCATGGCCATCTTTTCCTGTTTATCTAGGAAAATTTGTTTTATTAAACATAGGTCATTCTAAGGCAGAAGCCGAATCGTTGGGCGAAGTGAAATTAGTAGATATAGAGCACAGGAAACATGACCCATACCAAATAATCAGTCGGCATTTCACACAATGTGGTTTGAAAGCATATGAACATGAATTTTCAGTTTATGAGGATGTTTTTAGAAATGTTAAATCTTATGAAGAAGTTCAGAGCAGAGTGCAAACCTTGTCACCTGATGCACAGGTGGGGTTTGACTCTTTTCAAAGAAATAGAAGACAATGTATGCCAAAGATTTTACAAGGTGAAATGCCAATATCAGCGCAAGAGCAAGAAACAATTCCTCCAGGATTTGAAACCATCATTCAGTATGATTCAAGTGAAAAGGATAAATTGAAAGATTCTGAAAATCATTCTCAGAATAGAGAGGGTTCTCAGACCAGAGAATCACAGACAGAAAAAGGAAAAGGAATCGAAACAAGCCCAATAATTCTAGATGATATCCCAGAGAATGTTGGGGGAACAGCTTCACAGGAACTCGACAGTCCTATTACAGCATTGACTCCACTTCAGTCCACTTTTGGAACCCCTCATGAAGGAGTTCTATATGTGAGTGATTTAGAGCCAATTAACAGAGATGAAATCCCTTCATCTAATTATTTTTTCAGTAAAAAACGAAGAGTTGTCTTGAAAAATGAATTACATCCTGTAGGAGAAAGAATGATCAAAAAACATAAAATTATCATTGATGGAAAGAAGCTAAATGAAGGAAAATTCGCTACAGAGCTAGCAGGAACCATGGGTGTTATAGCATCAGCCAACATGTACTCTGTAGGAAATCTAACCACTATGCTAGAGAAAAAGGATCGGGAAATAATTCAGCTACAGGACAGATTAAAGGAAAATGAAAAAATTATTGGTTGGGGAATACAAAAAGGTCTAGAACAAGCTAGACTCAAGGACATCCAAGAAATCCAAAAGTTAAATGAAAATTTGGATGAGGCAAAAAACATGATACAGGTTACTCAAGAACAAGTGCAAAAGTTGGGCAATGAAAATAAATCTCTRCAAGATAAAATCATTTCAATTRCTAATCAAGTGATTGAAAKGSAACATTTCAAGRCTAAAGCATCARAGATATATRMAAATAYTGRGGAAGAACAAHARAAGATATTCTGTAATMTGGAGATCATCYAGAATTMTTTTCAAGAATCTAAGAGGTCTATGGAAAAKGTAGTGCAAAAAGAAAGAGAAGCTAAAGYAGCAAGGAATTCTTTCCAAAAGATAATAACTTCTTTGCAAAAAGAAGAAACTGGAAAATCACARAAATTATCCATTTCGGAGCAGTTGAAAGGAGATATAATGATAAAGGTTTGGGAAACAAAATTGGAAGGATATAAAAGAATTACAAAAGGAGTCAATGAAGATTGTCAAAAGATCTTCGATTTTATTGAAAAAGATGCAGTACATATCGGAACAGATGGATTTTCCGAGTTGTTAGGAGAAATCAACATTAACAGGTATCAGCTGAAAATAAAAGAAGAACTTGAAGAAAAGAAAGCGGAAATCTCAAATATTAAAGTGGTCAACATTGCAGAAATTGATAAGTGGATGATAGCTTCAAGTTCGAAATTGGAGAAAGTTAAATTCACAGAGAAAGCAATAGGAAGCCAGTTGCCAGACCTACAAATAAGTTTCTTCTCTTTTGAAGAAAATGAAGTACCCGAGACTCCAAAAGTCTTGGTAAACTTTTTAGAGAAATATGCTCAATACATTGAAGCACATAAAGAAAGTTCTTCAATACAAATTTAGGACTTTGTAAATAACTTTATTTTCATAATTTTGAAATAAATTGTAAACAGTTGACATTAGTCTATGCAACCGTAATATTAGGAAGTTGGTTAGTTACCAACAAAAGACTTTGATAGAAATGTATAAATACAGTTTCAAGAGGTTGAAAAAGGGCTTCAGAAATTTTAGAGAGAGCCAATTTTTGTAATATCAACTTTGAAGTCTATCGGAATCGAAATCGCAAACAAGATTCTGGATCCTGCAATTTTGTGACTATGTTTCTTGCCCTGTTTATCATATTTTCTTAAATCATCTTCTTAATGTATGTTTCTAACAAGTGAATCAATTTGAAGTCGTGTACATTGTTGTTTATCGTTTCAGATTGGTTTGGATGTTGAATGTTTTACAGTATTTCCTCTTAAATTACTCTAGTGATTTTAAGACCTGTAAACTTTATGTTCCTTAATATCTAATTCTGTTAGAAATATCGTTTTTCTTTCATCATTGTTCATTGAAATATAAGATTCTTTCTAGATAAAAGCCTTATATTTCTTTGGATTGTTTTCCATTGTCTACAATCTCGAAATTGTTGCAAAACCAGGAAACGACCTTGATTGTGTTTTTACATTACTGTCTTAGATCTTGAAGTTGTTTCATTAATATCATCTCTGAAAATCTGAAGTAACCAATCTACAAAAATCCGTTTACAAAACCTTTTAAAACCCAATCACCCATGACAGTCCCTAGTGGTAGACAACCAAACGTAGAACCTAGTCTTCAGGATCAAACCAGCATTGCCCTGAACTTATTTAACACCATTCTGCAAACAACAACCAATAGGGCTGAGTTAGAAAGATCGTGGGCTACAATTGAACGTGATATAAGCATCCAAGAGCAACGGGAAGCAAGACAGAGACAATTGAGAAACTGAATCTGATCTAGTCTTTCTTTGTTTCTTTATTTTAAAGTATTATCATAAAAAACCTTTTTCGGATGCCTTGGCGGTATGTTTTAGAGCCTTAAAACATAAACTCAGGATCAACACCCTTCATTGAGTCTAGTCATCAATTTGAGTCATGTCACATAAGGAAAAAAATGACTAAGTGGTTGTCATGGTCATTTTCCTAGGTCATATTGGTCAAAAGTTAAGTCATTTCCCTCCTAAAAAGTGATTCATGGGTCATATAAGTCTGTTTTTGTCCATTTTAAGCCATCATATATCTCTCAAATCATGATTTGACCTTCTGCCTATCGTTCTCCTTCATGATTACAAGTTTGTAGTGCATCTGTGTACTTTTTTACTAGGTGCGCTACCAACTCATCCTCAGTTGTTAGCACAAAGAATCATTTCAACATAAGGCGCACTACCAACTCGGGGGGGGAACCCTGTTTTGAATTTTGAAATTTTCGAGGTAAAAGCTATTTAAAGAAGTGGTTTTTGAATTCATAGACCACTATAAAATCATTGAGGGTCTCTTATACAGTTGTATCTTTCCATCAAAGGATTTTCAAGGTTTGCATACATTCAAAAAATCTCTTCTTCATTAGGGTTTTTGCTCACCATTTCTTGTGCATAAATAGTTGTAGCGGGTTCTCAGTTTTCTCGTCGCACTAAGGAAGGACCCCATTCCTAGGAAATGGTTAGGCTCCCTGGTCATATTCGAGCCTACATACACTTCCTTAATTGAGCAAGATCCTAACCATGCCAACTCCTTCAAACGCATGGGATGCTGGAGGTTTTGTCGGAAACTGCAAGGACACCATCTGGAGGTATCAAAGGACTTTGTACAGAACTACAAGAGTGGAAAGAGAAAAGTTGGTCCCTTGGAAATCCATGTGATAGAAGATATGATTGTATAAGTAATAGAGATCCCTAGGACAGGGGAACAATGGTTCAAAGCAACGAGAATTGAAAAAGAAGATTGGTGTCAAGATATGCTCAAATGTTGACATAGAGGAGTTGATTTAGTGAAGGGTGTCCCTAGGAGTATGACAAGTTGTTATTCATCATTCAGAGATTTTTCACATGTGAAGGAAGATACAAATGGGTTTTGCAGTACCATTTCAATCTCCTTCTCCATTTCACTGGTAAGAAAGAGATAGACTTACCCTTTTTCCTCTTCATGAGCTTGCAAAGGATCATTTCATTTGCACAAAGAAAATTCGATAAGCTTCAAAAGTCTATCTTCCACCATTCTTTAATACAACTTATAGTTCTTGAATAGTTGAAAAAGGAGGGGAAGGATTGGCCCACCTTATTATTTGTATCAAATTATCACATTGATTTGCCTCCTTCTCCTCCTAAAATCAAAACCCCTAAAAAGAACATTGCAACACCTCCTATTGAATCCTCTTTCCCATCATCTGAGATTCCAGAGTCCTCTACCCCTTATGCTTCCTCATTTGAAGTAGCACAAGATCATGCCCCCTCTACTTCTACAGTTTAAATAGCTCAGTTTCTGCTTCTATTGTCCCTTCTGCATCTGAAAAACCTCAGTCACCTCAAGACTTGATTCCTCAAATACCCTCACTTGTACAAGTTTACAAAAGAGATAAGAGGAAAGGAAAGGCCCAAGAAATAATTGGTGAAGATCAGACAAAGCCTCTTGTGGAGCTCCCTCATATGAAAATTGAAGATAATCCTCCAATTATCCAAGCTAAAATTGACACACCAACTCTCAGAAGGTCCTCAAGGAGGAAGCTTGTTTTAGCAGAGGAGTTTATTCCAAGCAGTAATATGGTAAAGCCTAGTGCTAAGTTATCAAAATTAAATCTTCCCCTCTTGTAAAGGAAGCATTGGAAGCCATAGTTCAGTTGAGAGAATCTCCACCAGAGACAGCCCCAGAAGTAGAGCGGGGACCTAGAGAGAATTGGGCTAAATTGTTCAAGGAGGCAAACAACCAGCTTAAAGAGGTTCAGGAAAAGAATCAGAAGTTACATCAAGAAAATATCACACTTGGTAGACAATTGTCAAGCCAAATAAATGAACTTGTAGGGGAATGTAATCAGTTGAAGAAGAACATCAGAAGAAAGAGAGTTCGAAGGAAGCAATTGGTCAACATATACAAACAAAACCTCAGTCTAAGAGTAGAGAATTGGAAGCTAGAAGAACACTTATACTTGGCCAAAAATATGCTTAGTAAGAATAATTTGGCTATCTTCTTGAAGTAAATTCCTTTTTCTAGTTCTCCCAAGCATGATGGTTGATTCAAAAATGTTTAAGGTTCTGTGTGACTGCTGACCATGATGAGTTTATATTTTGAAGCTTAGTGAAAGTATGAAAACTACCTTAAGAGGGACATGTATGGTATAGATATTGAGATGAAGCATGAGTAGTCTCAATAGGATCAGTAATTGGCAGTGATATATTGTTTCTCAAGACAAGTTTTCCATTTACAAAAACATTTTGCCACTAATTTTGAAGCTTTTAGGGCTACACAAGTTATATCATGAATTATCAGGTCTAAATCAATTTCTTGCAACACCTAGCTCACTCTTCAAAGCAGTTTTTCACTCGTTGTGTCCTAAAATAGTCTCCTACAGCTAGTTTGTAGCGCAAAACAGGTTTCCACAGTGTATTGCACTACAAACTCGTCAAATTCCTGTGTGAAAGATTTGGTCAAAGATCGACCTGATTTTCAACAATCAAAGTTTGGATTAGTGTTCCAGCTATTAGAGGTCGATGATGATGGTTTCCTACATCCATTAGGAAGCTCAGGTAAAGCTAAAGTCTTGGGATTAGGATGAGATACCTATCCCTTGAAAATAGGATCTGAAATCCTATCTTTTGTGATCTTTTAGATTTCTTTTTGACAAGTGTTATTGAGATACATCCTTTGAGGATATGACAACCATATTTTAAACAATATTTAAGCCTATAGAGGCATCACTGTTCATGGTTTGAGATTGAAGACTCTATGGTACTCTTTATTGTAAGACTTTTTGGAAACATATTGAAATAGAAGCTTATTTCCCATATATTGTTTAGACTTCCATCCAGGGATGATTTTAAGGATGGAAATTTATTTTAAAATGTAGAAACCTTGGAGAATCTTGCTAATCCTTCATATGACAACTATAAATGATTGGCAATATTTTTGTAAAAATATTCAAATTTCTAAGGATTTTATATAGTTTTTATAAATTTTGGCGATTTTTAAGGAAAAATAATTTTATCCTATATAATCTGGGCGAATCATTTTTAAAAAAGCGAATCTTGTTTTTGGAAAAACCATGGAAAATTAGCCCATGAGCGAAATTTAGCCCCTAAAATCATCCCTGCTTCCATCTTCTGTCTTTTTTATGCCTCTGAGTGAATTTTATTTGCATTTATCTATGTTTATATAATGACAGATAACTGCCATCTTGTCTCTTCATTGATAGACTAGAATCACAAGTATCTTTCCTTGTTATAGCTGGCCATTCATATATGCTCCCTGTGTGTGTTTCTGCTAGTATGATAAGCATTACTCATATAGTCGCATCTTGATAAAAAAATTTGAACAAGTATACTTGGAAGCCTTTTATGTTTGTGTGTATCCATGTGTATTTTGAGTGAATGAGAGCATATCAAGTCATCCAACTTGATCCAAATTAATACATATTTAAGCATTCTGATAAAGTTACCAGGCTCTCTTGATCTACAACCTGAAGAGACTCCTGGAGAGATAACAAAACCATGTGACACAACCTCACTGTTATGTAGCCTCAAGTTAAACCAACAACTTTAGCAACACATCACAACAAAAATACCAATATCCATATGTCAAATACCAACAAAAAAATACCAACTGTATCCCTCAACAAATCTGATATATGCAGCAATCCTGAACATCCAATACCATCTCAAGAGCTAAACCCTAGCTCACAAAACATACCTCAAACAAGATGTGCCATATCTCTCATAAATAGACCCCAACCATGTTTTTGCTGGGATTATGTTGGCGCGTTTCTATTGCCATGATTTTTCTACCGCGATTTTCCTGCCGCACTTTTCCTGTCGCACTTTCTCTGCCGCTATTTTTCTACCGCACTTTTTCTTCCACCGTTTTCATGTCGCACTTTTTTTGCTGCGATTTTTCTGCCACACTTTTTCTGTCGCAGTTTTCCTGTCACGATTTTTCTACTGCACTTTTCTTGCCACACTTTTCTCTATCAATAATACCTTCCCAAAATAACCTTTCACAAAATAGATATTCAATGATATTCAATAGGTTCTAATGCGAGAGAATTTCTCTCTTATTTATACTTCCATGTAGCTTCCTCAAGGGGTTACCTTCTAACCAACTTAACCCACTTTCCTTCTTTTAGGGCTAACCCACTTCTAACCACTTGTCCACTTCTAGCTCACTTTGCTAACTTAACCACTTTACCATAAATAGTAAGTTTTCCAATTTTAGTTGCAACTAGCTTTATTATTTAATTAATTTCTTTTGCAACCACTTTGACTTATCCGATAAATAGTAAACTCACCACTTCTTGTTGCAACCACTTTATTATTTAAATAATTTATCTTTGCAACCACTTTGACTACTTTATTATTTAAATAATTTCTCTTTAGTCACAACTTCTTGTTGCAACTAACTTTTCTATAATTATTCAATTCATAATTTCTCTTCCTTTAACTAACTTCTTGTTGCAACCACTTTATTATTTAATTTATTTATTGGTCAACCACTTTGACTATTGAATCTTCTCATCACAACTACTTTACCATAATTACCAAAGTCATAACTTCTTGTTGCAACTAAATTATTTTTAATTATTTTCTTAATGCAACAACTATACCCATGATTAACTCCTAGTTTCACCCACTTTGACTAGTAAACTTCTTCTAGGAGTTTCTAGAATACTTTGACTTCTTTGACCTTCTAGGGGCTTCTAGATAACTCATGAGGGTTCTTCAACTTTACAAGGCCATAAATCTCTAACCGTGAGGAGTTATGTGACGTTCCACATATCACTGGAAATGGCATGACATTTACTATCCATCAGCTAGAATAGTATTACCTACATATACATTGATCTTCATTACATTATTACTCAACCAAACTTGGGTTCCTTACCCATACCTCTATAGATATCAAACGTACTCAAGGTTTTACATAAATCTCTAAGAGTTGACATTAATATACAATATCACTCTCCGAAGGTTGACATCAATGACAACCAACAATCCAAACTGATTGTCCATCAATCTAAACCAATTGTCTAACAATCTCTCCCTTTGGCATTGATGACAACACCAACATTGATGGAAACACTTAGTCATGATAACATTCATGCTCATACTCCTCATCAATGTTTCTATCTCTCCCCTTTTGACATCAATGGAAAAGTGTATATCTCCTTGGGGATACTCCCCCTGACTGAACTCTCCTTAGGGATTCTCCCCCTGTCTAAATTCCTTTGATATTTTCTCTGTGTTTCTAAGCCTTTGATTACTCTCTCTCCCTTCATATGAATAATATCTCCCCCTTTGAAAAAGGGTATCACTTTGATGCAACACTAAAGTCATATCGCTCATTCTTCCCTTGTGACGATCACTCCCCCTGGAAACATGCCTATGTGCTCTCTCTCCAAACATCTAAATCTCTATCCTGCATCTGATGAATCTCCTCCCCTAGAATCCTACCTCTATTCTTACCTCTCTATCTGACAACTTCTATGAATGATATTTCTAACTATATTTTTGGTTATGTTTCTCTCTCTTGAATTCTCTGCAAGATGTTGTGTAGAAAAAATATAAGTCTTCTTGTACCTGTTTCCTTTTGTAGTTATTGTCCATTTGTGCTTCCTTGTGTAATCAAATGACATATATGAAAAGCATTCAAGAATAAGCATTCAAATATTCCTATGTAATTATCATCCATTATGATAATGTTCCTTTGTCTCTGAACCACTCTCTGAACCAATCTATGAATCCATGCTCTCATTCATTATCATATATATTTCCAAACCTGCTAAGTGTTCTTACGAATCCATCTATGTCCATACTTTCCAATACTCTGCTACACAACTATCCATAATGTTGATCCATCTATCACTGTACTATTATGAAGTCTTCACTACTACAACTGATTAATCTATCATATTGTACTTCTCCTAACCGACTTCTCTGAATCTATCTACTCAAACTCTGCAAGTTGTTTGAAGGATGGTTCTTTGATCTGTATCAGCTACCAGATAGACATCTATTATTCATATTACCTGGGAGTCTCTAACCCGGATGGCTCTGAAAAATTCCTTCTCTGATGCAGATTCATCATCATCTTCATTGGTAGATTCATCATCTCTCTGAACTCTGACTTATTTATTTCTATTTGTGGATTCATCTTTCACTACAATACCTGAAAGTACAATCTCTTGAACCTATTCATTATTTAATTTCCCTTCGTTTCTTTCATTTATTTTCCAAACCTTTCTGTATCTGGCATATTCCTTTTTCTTTGTAGATTTGTCTTCATCTCGTTTTATTTCCAATCTTGTGATCTCTGGGACCTGGTCTTTGTTCACTTGTACTTCTTGTTTTCTTATCCATACTTTCGTATGTCTGATATCAATGTTCTCTTTCATGGAAGTATTTATCAATATTCTACAATCATGAGTTATGTGTCCATAGTTATGACATTTGTAACATTCAATGTTAAGTGGGGCCACACAAGCATTTCTTTCTTGAGCATTTCTTTTATATTCCCTGCAATCTACAACCTTATGTCCAAAGTTAGTACAATAAAAACAATAACCATAAAATAAATTTACATACCTGGGAGTGAATGATATTCTTTGTGGTGTAGTCCTTATGAATTTCTTCCTTGACTGATCATGATCATGATTGAAGCTTCTTTGTGGCTTTAACATGAATGGTCTTCATGAAGATGTATTTTTATTAGTTTTCTTAGATTTTGGTTCACCATGATTCATTCCTTTGAGTACTTCTACATAATGCTTTCTCTTTTCTTCATTCTTCTTTTCTAGAAACCTAGAGTGCTTCTCTTCGTTCTCTACAACTGATGTAGATGTTTTTGTCTCTTCAACGTTCTTGTTGAGCTTGGCGATTTTACTTCTCAATGTGATAACTTCTTCTTCAATATTCTCAACCTCTTCTTCTTTCTTTATTATCTAAGACTTCGTGACTTCTTTGATTCTCTTCTCTTCTTCAAGTTGGACTTTTAATGTGATTATTTCTTCTTCAAGTCCTTTCTCTTCTTGACCAAACTCTGCCTCAAGCTTGTTTAGATCATTAGTTCTTTCCTTAAGATGATATGTCAACATCTTCTCTCTCATTTATACTTCTTCCTTCTGTGATGCTATGTTGGCTTCCATATACTTCTTTTGATCTTCATGATTTTCTTTGATCTTTCTGGCTTATTCTAGTTGAGTTCTTAATTTCTCGATGACCTTTTGGGATTCTTCAAAAATGTGAACACTTTCTTTTTGTTTCATCAATTCTTTCTTGAGTGACTTGTTTTCTTCTCTTTCTTTTCTTAGTTCATCTAAATCACTGATCAATTCTACTTCATAATTGTCTTCTATTTCAATTATTTTTTCTGTCTCATTTCCTTCATGGCATTTCATTTCAAGATGTCTGTGTTTTCCACAATTAAAGAAAAACAACATACTTTTGTTGATTATGTACTCTTCATCTTCTGAATCTGTTTGACATGGTGAACATCTTTCTTCTTGATCTATACTTTCATCTTCTTTGACATTCTCCGACTCTGTGATGGGTGAAGAATATATATTATGTAACTTATCTGAAATTTCTTTAGCTAATGAACATTTACCCACTTTGTCCTTTACTGAATCATATAGTCCTTCCAAAATGAAATCCATTTCAATTTTTTTATTTTGTTTCAGTTCCTTCTTTGATGTAGTCTTTGCCCTTTTTGAACTATCATATCCTGTAACAACTAATTTCCAAATATCATACCCATGTTCCTTTAAAAATAATTTTGTCCTTCCACTCCATATCTCATACTTTAAAACATTCTGACCATTAAACAATGGTACTCCATTCTCAGAATAATCCATGATCTCCTTCCAGTGGTTAAATTGTTTCCTGAAGGAACCTACTCTGATACCAATTGTTAGATTACTGAGAGGGGGGGTGAATCATTAATGAGCAATTATACCAATTATTAATCATTTAAACCACAAAGTATATTCTTTTACTTATTCAACCTTGTTCATATGTTCATCATCAATATCTTACTATATCATAAGCATTAACATTCATTAGTGCATAATAAACAATAACAAACGCATCCACACAATGCACAGTACACCAATATTTATGTGGAAACCCAATGCGGGAGAAAATCACAGAATGCTTTTCTTATATTTCAAGAATTACATTCAAGGAAGCACGCCGACTTCCAATTCTCTATCTACAACTGGAAGGAGGCTCTGACCCCCTAGTTTCTCAGGCTACAACCCGAGGGAAGCTCCAACTCCGCAATTCTCTGGATACAACCTGAAGGAGGCTACAACCCCCTATGTTCTCTGGATACAACCGGAAGGTGGATACAACCACTTATCCTTGCCTCGTCCAACCACCCTGAAATATATGTAGAATGATGGAACCACCGTCACATTGTCACTGTGAGATATATTGTTGTAAACCAGTACCAATTTGTGCCAATAACCTGTCACAACCTGTACCAATATATACCAATAACCTTATCCAACATGTTCCATGCATCAACTTGTACCTCAACCTGTACCATCAACAAGTGCATCAACCATGCACAAAACCTATACAAATACCCTATCACAACAACCTGTCCAAGCAACCTATCACAACAACCTGTCTCATCAATCTTATAAACCAAATCATATCTACTCACCAAGATCAATCACCAAGACAACTCTCAACCATATGCACAATATCACCAAGATGTGCATCAACCAATCAAAACAACTCATAATCATCACCAAGATAAATATGTTCTTCTAATAATATACCAAGACAAGTATTCTACATCATCCATAAATGATGTGTCAACAATACTACTAACAAGTGCCTCCAACCATGTACCAAGTACGTACCAATCATGCATCAACTACACACCAACTATGACTCATCAATATGTACCAAAATCATTAACTATACACCTCATGTATGTGAGAACTCATCAACTACTTGTCTCAACTATGTACCCAACATGTACCTCAACCACATACCAAAGACATACACCAATGTAACCATCAAAAGTTATCTAACAATTCATCACTCTATCCATAAACAAAATACCATAAACCCTTACATCAAACCATGTTCCACAACCTCACTATTATGTAGCCTCAATTTAAACCAACAAATTCAACAACACATCATAACCAAAAGACCAATATCCATATGCCAAATACCAACTATATCCCTCAACAAATTTGATATATGCAGCAATATTGAACATCCAATATCATCTCAAGAGCTAAACCTTATCTCAAAAAACATACCTCAAACAATATGTGCAATATCTCTCATAAATAGACCCCAGCCATGTTGTTCCCACAATTTTTTTGCCGCACTTTTTTCTGCTGCACTTTTTTCTATCAATAATACTTGCCCAAAATAACCTTTCACAAAATAGATATTCATTGATATTCAATAGGTGTTAATGGGAGAGCCTTTCTCTCTTATTTATACTTCCATGTAGCTTCCTCAAGGGATTACCTTTTAACCAACTTAACCCACTTTCCTTCTTTTAGGGCTAACCCATTTCTAACCACTTCTCCACTTCTAGCTCACTTCACTACACTTAAATTAACCACTTTACCACAAATAGTAAGTTCTTCACTTTTAGTTGCAACTAATTTTATTATTTAATTAATTTCTTTTGAAACCACTTTGACTTATCCAATAAGTAAACTCGCCACTTGTTTGTTTTTTTGTAAATAAAAGGAACTATATATTAATATTCACAAATATGCGTGGCATTACAAAATATGGAGTTTGTTGTCTATCATGCCACATCTGGGAAACCAGGACATGTGGCCATCAAAATCCAAGAGCATCTGTAATTGTTTCAACAAGACAGTGAAAATGACTAATTGTAAAAAATGGTCATAATGGCCGACTAACACACATTGTAAGATAGAGAATCTCAGTTCTCTGCGTAATTGACATAGCCAAAAGAAAAACATAGACCTAGGGGAGCTAGTCCAAATGCAAGCTCGAGATGCCATGAGCATTGTTAGCTAGGACAAATTTATGACTGTAGATTGGGCATTGCTTGCTTGCTAGAGCTCAATCATGATGTCAAACATGAGGTCCATTCTTTGTCCCAGAATTCGCTGAATGTGTGCATGGTCGTCAAGTTTCTACCACAGTTCAAAAATGAGTTGAAGATGCTCACTCAGGAGTCGAAGCAAGGTGGGCAGAGGCGACTCCTCCATCAGATCTACATCCATCTCCAATTTTGCGTCTGTATTTGTCGATGGAATTTCCATTTTCCAACTAGGAGGAATTTCTTCCTCCACAATGCAGCCTCCGGTGCCAAAACTGTGGTTCAGAGTATGGGCTCTGAGAGGGGAAATTTCTAGATGAAATCTCAGTGGATGAGTGAGCTCCTTAGGAGGGAGAATTTCCTCCTCGATAGGGCAACTGCCATAGTCAATTGTGGGGTTAGAGGTTGGAGGAAGGGGTTGTTGTGGCCAACTGTGGCTTGGGTCAGGATTACTGGTAGTGATGAGGGCGAGTTGAGAGGGGGCAAGTATATTGCATTTGGTTATGGTGTTTTAATACAACAGACCCCTTCTATATTTTCCCCTCTCTTTAGGCATGGTGTAGGAGTTTTGGGTGGGACTGTGTAGGAAAATCAATGGAGGATTGGCGGTGGGTGGCCAAACATTCGGGAGAAAGAGGGAGCCAAGGAGAAGACAAGCATACACCAAAGATAGAATGGGAGAGAGATACAGGGCACATACCTTCATAGTGCCTTGCGAGTTGACAGGGGAGAATTCCATGAAAAGCAAGGTGATATCTTTACTGGTTCTGGTACCTTTCTTTGTACGCCTAGCCTCGTTCACGCAAGGCACCATTAATTCACCCTGGAATGCCCATCGCACTACCATAACTTCTAGTTGAGTGAAGTTCATTTGATCTGGATGGAAGGGAGGCTAGTGGAAAGGGTTAATAACTTCCGATGTTGCCTATCTCCATCTGTCATCCATTGAGAGCCACTTTTCACCCCATCTGGGAGATGATAATCCTGGAGAGACAACTCCCTCCATTGAAGCAATAGCTACGAGCCCTGGGACTGCATTGTATCAATGAAGATGGATTTTTTAGTATTTACTCCCTCATAAGCAATATTGTTCGCCACCTTGTTAGCTCCATGTCTTATGTGCGAGGTAATTAGAGTGAGGGAGGGCTTGAGAAGAGATTTTAGGTTGTTTATAGGGATGAGGAGGCGCCAACTAGGGGTGATTTTTTGGGGATCCCTTCCTGTTATGATTTTGGTGGCAAGATTAATGATTACTTTGGAGTTCCCTTCTATTATTAGACAAGTGAGGTTGTGATCTAATTCCATTTGGATCCCTTTGATTATTCCCTATATTTTTGCCGAGTTATTTGTGTCATGTCCTAGATTCTTTTCCATTAGAAATTGTATTTGGCTAGTGTTTTCCCAAATAATTTCTCCATAGATAGAGTGTCGAGGATTGCCTTTGGAAGCACTGTCAAAGTTGACTTTATGGAAGCCTGGGGGAGGATAAATCCAAGAGGAGGGACTAGAATATGAGGCTTTTGGGGGTAGTTCTTGGGAAGGGAGAGAGGGGGACAAGGAAAAACCCTAGGAGCTCAAAACAAAGGATTGAAAGGGGTCTAAGGGGAAGTCTTCTTGGGACCAAGAGTGGATTTTGATGGTTTCTAGAATATGCTTGTGAATGGTGGTCCAGAGGACAAGGGGGGGGGAGCCTGAGAGTGGAAGATTCTTCCATTCCTCTCCTTCTAGAGTTGCCAAACTATGAAACCAGGAAAAAGTTTCCATATTCTATTTAGGATGGGACTTTTGTAGGAGCCATATCCCCAAGCTTTGATAATGTTGATGATGTTATTTCTTTCCTGATCGGTCCTTCTTATGCTTTGGGTAGCCTGGTTCCATATTATCTCAGTAAATGGGCAGTGATTAGGAAGATGTTCCATGGTTTCGTCGTACTGTTGGCACATGTGGAAAATTGAGGGTCCTATGAAGATTCATCTCTTGAGGTTTTCCCAAGTTATGATTTTGTTTTGAACCAACAGCTAGAGAAAGGTAGAAATTTTCGGCCAGAGTTTGGATCTCCATATTATTGTCCATATATGCTCTTTTTGGTTGTTTTGGAAGTTTTCCTGCAAGTTGTAGCCTTCTTTAAGTGTGAAATTTCTGTTGGGACCGTACCCCCATCGGAGGATGTCTGGATATGCACTTGTTTGGATTTTTCTTCGTTGGATCATTTCTTTCCAATGTTGTAGGTCACAATCTACTACCACATGGAGATTCTGAGCCATCTCTTTCCAGCTGCGCCAGGGGGCCATGATGGAGGTATTCAGCCAAATATCTGCCACTTTGAGGGAAGAGCGATATTGAATTTGATCATGATAGGATCTTAGATTGTTCTCAGTCTGCAGGGGAGGAAATTGTTGCCAAGAGCCCGTCCAGAATAGTGCGCTCTAACCATTTCATATTTCCTAGAAGGCATGTTCTTGTATGAGCAGGTGATTTTTCGAGACAACATTCCAGATGTTTGATCCTTGGACCTTGTCCTGCATAAGTATGAGGTGATCTTGAGGAGTGTTTAGAGCATATTTACATTTCAAGAGTTGGGCCCAAAGTTTTGTTGGGGATTTGAGCCAATGCCACTAGGTGTTTGTGCCCATTGTGTTGTTAAGTTTTCCTGTATCTCAGAGGCCCAAACCTCC
This sequence comes from Picea sitchensis, assembly GCA_010110895.2. NCBI lineage: Eukaryota > Viridiplantae > Streptophyta > Pinopsida > Pinales > Pinaceae > Picea > Picea sitchensis. The sequence goes on along the minus strand of SNQJ01S0105728.1, from coordinate 15,666 downwards.
CAGAGATTTAGGCTTGCAGATTTTGTCCCAACTGACCAAGGCCCATTTTTTGTTGGGGTCATGACCATGCGAGAGGAAGTTTCTTTGAAGGTTTCTTATTCATTTTATGACAGATTGAGGTGCAACAAGGGTCAATAATAGATAGGTTGGGATGGCTTGAAGCACAGATTTCAAAAGAATGAGTCTTGCTGGAAGGTTGAGGGAATGGAACATCCAGTTACTTAGGTGGTTGGAAATTGAAAGAAGAAGGGAATCCTAGGAAATGTTACGGGAAGCTGAATATGAGAGTGGGAGTCCCAAGTATTGAGAAGGTAGGGAGCATATTGGAATTTTTAGCAGACGTGAAAAATGTTGTTGGACACCCGCGAGCATGTTGAAAAAGAAGAGTTGATATTTGTCCAAGTTGAAGGAGGTTCTCGAGGCTTCACTGAAATCATTGAGAATAGATATTATCTTCCTAGCTTCCTGGGTAGTGGGGGTATTCATGAGCATAGTGTCATCAACAAATTGGTTGTTCGAGGCTGCTAGTTGAAGTCCATGAAGATTGATGCTTTGTAGCGAGTCATTCTGGATAGATGCTTTGATGTAGCGGCCAAGGCCTTCTTCCATGATGAAAAATAGAAAGGGGGAGAGTGGGTCTCCTTGTATTATGCCTCGAGTCGGGGTGAAGGGCTGGGAGGGAACATCATTGACAAGGATTGAGAAAAAGGTGGAGGAGGTACGACTCATTATACAGAAGATCCAATCCTTGTTGAAGCCAAAAGCTTCCAGAAGGGCTTTCATGTACTTCCAACTTAGTCTATCAAAAGCTTTTGAGAGATCCAGTTTTAGTAGCATACCTGGGGTGTAAGTGATTTTCAGTGAGTGGATGATTTCGTGGACCAAGATGATGTTGTCCATGATTTTCCTTCTTTCTACATAGCCTGACTTTTCTTTGGAGATGATGAAGGGGAGAATAGGATTTATCCTTAGAGCTATGACTTTAGAGATGATTTTGTAGACTTTACAAAGCGTTATTGGTCTGAATTTCTTTAGATTGGTGACTCTCTCTTCCTTATGGATTAGAGTAAGAAATGTGGCGTTTAACACCGGGAGGAGTTGGCCTAAGATTTGAGATTCCTCAACTACCAACCATACTTCTTCATAAATCATAGGCCAACAATAGTGGAAGAAGTCAGTGGTGAAACCGTCTGGACCTGGATCTTTTCCCTTGGGGAGATCTTATACTACTTGATCCACTTCATCTTGCGATATGGGTCGCATTAGGGCACCATTCTATTCTGGGGAGATTATGGCTGGGATGTTTTGAGTGACCCTGTCAATTGTTGGAGTTCGATCTATGGGGGGCTCTGAAAGTAGAGATTTGTAGTAGTCCCTCAACTCACTTTCTATTTCCCCATGGGTTAGGATGGTGTTACCTTGGTTGTCTTCTAGATTTGTGATATCGTTGATGAAGCATCTATGGATCATGGAACATTGGAAGAATTTGGAGTTTTTTTCCCCTTCCTTAAGCCTTTGATGTAATGTCCCCACTTTGGGACATCATCACAGGGCAGAGATTTATGATGACCAGAGTAGCCAGATGGGTGCTAGAGCGAGTACAGGGGTATTTGAGAGGCATTGTGGGGTCCAACTTGCATTGATGATCATATTCCATCATTATGAGCCATTCCACACAGTTTGGCTTTGGTTTCATTTCATTTCGACGATTTCCATGATTTTGACTATTTTTGAGCTATAAGTCAATGGAATTCACTGAAGAGGTCATTTTGGGCACATTACTTGGAGGAACCTCTCAGTGTAATAGCTCATTGGAATCGGGAGGAGCAACACTACAAGATGGGATGGCTAGAAGTGACTTTCAATGGCCA
>SNQJ01S0105728.1:0-12886 GCA_010110895.2 Picea sitchensis | reverse complement strand
GAATTGAGATGTTTTGGCTTGTCTATCTTATTGCATATGGTTGAGGTATGTTCCATGGTTATCTCTTTCTGTTATTTGTTGCATACACACATATAAACACATCTAAAAGGTAGATCATCAAAGTGTTTGACGAAATACCTCACTTAGAAAAAGTTTTAAAAAGACACCAAAATAGTGACGATCCTTGCATAATGGCTTGGGATCATTACATTTGAACTCGAGATTTTTGCTTCCATAAGATCTCCTCTTTCTTGTATCTTTCTTCAAGCTGCCTTTTGAGGGTATCTTCTTGTTGTTTTTGTTGGGTGTCTGTATGACCTGTTTGGATGTTCCTCTTCTGAATGTCTTTGAGTTTCTATTCTAGTGCTTTTTGATCTTGAAATATGTTGTCGAATACATCTTTGTTCCATTAGCGTAGTTGGTACTTGAAGCTTTTTAGTCTTTCTTGGAATCGATACATTTTGGTGCCATGATGTATCTCTGCATTTTCCCACCATAGGTGTGATAAATCTTGGAAGTCTGGGTGGGATAGCTATAATTTTTCAAACCTGAAGGGTTTGAGCTTTGGAGTGGCTATCGTGTTTATCCATAGATGCATTGGCCAATGGTCCGACCCTGATTTTGGGAGGATGTTGGCTTCAGCCATTGATCCTTCTAGCATTAGGGGTTCTGAGATTAAGAAGCGGTCCACTCTACTTGTTATTTGTTGGGGACCAGATCTCCTATTGGACCATGTGAAGGTTACATTACCTTTTTCAATGTCGACTAATTCGAGGTTATCTATGAGTTCCTGGAGTTTTGAGTTGTCCTACTCCAGGGGATTATTTCCTCCTGTTTTTTCCTCGAGCATGAGGATGATGTTTAAGTCTCCTCCAATTATCTAACGTTTTTTTCCAACTATTGATCCCAGATAGGACAGGCTTATGAGGAAAAGGTCTTTTCCTTGGCCACTTTGAGGGCCATAGGCATTTGTGATCATTTTGTCTTTGTTAGAGCCTATAGCTCGGTGGTGAGCAGTTATATTACTTGTCATGGATAAATATTGGTCCATTATTACTGTGGTGTGATTCCAAATAACGATGAATCCCCCTGCTACTCCTTTCGAGTCTAGATGATAATAGTTTCTTTGTCTCCGACATATTTTAAAGAGGTCCTCCGATATTTGTCCTGCACATTTTGTTTCTTATAGCAATAGAATGGCTAGGTCTTCAGCTTTTATACAGTTTCAGAGAATCCTCTGCTTCGATCTCCCATTCAAGCCTCTGATATTCCAGGTGATGATTTTCATCATAAACAGTTGGGTGGGTGAGAGAAGGAGCTTTCTGAGAGGCATTGGATCTATCCTGAATTGATCATGTAGTTCCATGCCTCCTTTATTAGTTGTTGTGCAGATTTTTGTCCTCGTATTTTCTTTTCCTTGGGGATTTTCTAGGGGTCTGGGTTTGGATCTACGCTTATGCCTAGCTTAGAAGTGGCTCCTGCCATAGAGTCTAGGAATACCTTGTGTACTTTTATGAGTTGATCATCTGGGATGGTTTTGAGATCCTTTTTGTCGAGCGCTTATTCTAGCTTATCTATATCAATGTCCGTCAACTCCTGTTCATCCATCTCAATGACAGTGTCGTCTTCCATTTCCGGGTTTTTTCCTAGGTTCAAGAGGACTTGAGATTTTGGGATGATGATCTGCTATGTGCTTGGATGTTGATGTTGTTTGTCCTTTCATTTTTTGTTTCCTCCATATACCGGTAGATGGGGGTCTTGTACCTCTTCTACCTCTGGAAGATGGTTGAGGGTGTCAAAGGAGTTGGTGTTGGAGTTCCTTCACCCCCCTCCTTGGTTAGGTTTCTTCTGTGTTTTCCTTTTGCAATTCTAGACCTTTTTGAACCCATATTTCATTTTCTCCTCCACTTCTGGTTTGGCTGGAGAATTTAGGGGGAAATCCCTGAAGAGGTGCCCATGTTCTTGACATTTCCTGCAGTGAAATGGTATGTGTTCATAGTCTATGATCTGGGCCCATTCCTCATCTTGGAATTCCAGGGAACCGAGCCTGGTAAGGCTTTAGATATGTCCATGAAGACACAGATTCTTGCATAATATGTGTATTTCCTTTGCTTGGTGGCCTCTGAGGACTTGACATGTCTACCAAGAGTGTTTCCAATTCCCATTAGAATCTCTTCTAGTCAAAAATATTGAGGCAAGGAGTAGATTCGGATCCATACCGGGGCATAGGAAAAATCTTCCTTTTCGGGGTTGAAGCGATCCATCCAGAAGCGTAAGTACAGGCCTGCTAAGTTGTATAAATATGGTACTCTTTCAAATATGTAGTCCTTGTCTTCCATGTTATAGAATATCACTATGAAAAACCCTTTGGAACTTAGCTGGAGCTCATAGTCTCCTTTTGGAGTCCACCGGGTTTTGATCCATCATACTAGATCCCTTTTTGGGGGGCAAAGTCCTATAAATTTACCAATGAGTGTGTGATCCCTCATGAACTAGGCATGCTCACCTACCCTAGTTGAATTTATGACTTATTTTGGTGCTATTGGTTCCTGTGGGACACACTTTCCCGGTATCCAGATACGAGAAGCTTTTGGATGCAACGATTCTGCATCCATGCATGTACCTTTGTCTTGATCAGCCTCTTCATACAAGAATTGGTCCCGTAGATGCATCGGGGGTTCGGAGGGTGACCGACACACTCAATATTTTTTCATCTCATATGCAACTGCATTCCGATAAGAGGCAACTTTCACCCCTCCGTCTTCGTTCATTATGCTCTGTCAGGGAATATGGCAGGGCAGGTTGCACCATGCGTGAACATAGGTGGTTTGAAGGTGCCAGGACATAGATCGACGCAGTGCATCAAACACAAAACCCTAACCGCTCAGGCGAGAGGATCGGCTCTAACCCACCACTTCTTGTTGCAACCACTTTATTATTTAAATAATTTCTCTTTGCAACCACTTTGACTACTTTATTATTTAATTAATTTCTCTTTAGTCACAACTTCTTGTTGCAACTAAATTTTCTATAATTATTCAATTCATAACTTATTTTCCCTTAACTAACTTCTTATTGCAACCACTTTATTATTTATTTTATTTCTTGGTCAACCACTTTAACTATTCAATCTTCTTGTCACAACTACTTTACCATAATTACCAAACTCACAACTTCTTGTTGCAACTAATTTATTTTTAATGCAACAACTATACCCATGATTAACTCCTAGTTTCACCCAGTTTGACTAGTCAAATTCTTCTAGGAGTTTCTAGAATAATATGAATTCTTTAACCTTCTAGGGGCTTCTAGATAACTCATGAGGGTTCTTCAACTTCACAAGTCCATAACTCTCTAACCGTGAGGATTTATGTGATGTTCCACATATCACCGGAAATGGCATGACATTTAATATCCATCTAGAATAGTATTACCTACATATACAATGATCTTCATTACATTATTACTCAACCAAACTTGGGTTCCTTACCCATACCTCTAGAGCTATCAGACATACTCAAGGGTTGACATTAATCTCTAAGAGTTGACATCAATCTACAATATCACTCTCCAAAGGTTGACATCAGTGACAACCAACAATCCAAACCAACTATCCATCAATCTAAACCAATTGTTTGACAGTTCTATCCCTAGTGTTAGAGGAGACCCAACACTCGTTTTAGCAAGTGGTGTGGGTCTACTCACCATCTCTAGCGCTTGGAGAGACCATACCATGGTTTACCTATTTGGATATTGGTTTGCTCACCATTCCTCAAGCTATTGGAGAGATAACATGTAAGATGCACTTGACGGTTACAATTCACAAACCCTAAACCTAATTTGAAGGTGTCTAAGGAATCTTTCATTGTTTTTTGGGTGTCCATATTTATCCTTTTGTCAGTTATGTTTCTACTTCTCACATCTTCACTTGTTCATGGTCTAAACCTCACTCTGAGTGTCCACCTTCATTATTGATGTATTTCCTCTATTGTCCACACGTACCACCATTGAATTTGATGTTAAATCCTATGATAACCGATATAATAATGTTTTTGCACAAGAATCAATTATATTGAACGATTTTCATGGTTGGGATGAGGTGGTGAATGAGTTGTGATGGAGTTGTGGTTATTGGAAACAATTATTAGAGTGAGCAAACCAACCCTGCACCAGAAACTATAGCAAGCACATGTTTATATTTTTAAATGGCACATGGTAGAAAAAATTACTAATGGTAATGTTGTCATCTATTATAGTTGGAGCGTTCTCTTCATTTTTTAATGTTAGAAGGTGTTATTGAGAGTGTGGGAGAAGCATATCCTTGTTGCTAGTGGTTTGACCTATGATTGATGAAGGGTTTATTATATCTGCCCCAATCAGAAGGATATATATATATATATATATATATTGTTGGAGTATAAAAAGAGAGGTGCAACTTGGTACTGCATTTACCAACAATGATTGTTTTCTTGAAAGGACAAGCCAAGAACCAAACCTAAGGGTAGAGGACTGTGGCTTGGTAGCCTCCATAAGAAAGAGAACCCTATGGAAAACCTCAGGGATGGAGTTGAGATAGAGAAACACAAATATAATTATGCATAGGTATTCATGTTGGTGAAGTGAGTGGGTTATAATCCGCTCGATTGTGGATCATGTAATTCATTGGATAACAAATTAATGCAACCATTATATCAAAACACAATAACAAAAATATGAAAAAAATAATATTATAAAAAAATGTTTGATTTTGAGATGATTAATAGAAAACTTGTAAAAAAAAACAATTAATTAAAATATATACATATCAGTGCATTGTATTATTTTGAACTCACTAAACGACGCATGCCATAAAATAGACAACAATGCATTTTTTTATCAATATGCATCGGTGCTAACAATTGGGAAAAAATACCATTACTTTAGGTCACATAATGTACTATTGATTATAACTTGACAAATCAATAGGGAAAAAGCACTATGCAACTAGGTTTAGGGTTTAAGCCGCACTGTCACAATTTTTTCCCCACTGGGGCTCATGACTCTGAAGGAGGGAGGCCCAAACGACACCTCTTACAGCCAGGCCATAGCTAATGGAAGCTCGGGAGAAGGATTAAAATGGCCCACTTTTGAGCCCCCTACAGATCTACGCTCAAAGCTCTTGACGGAAGGGACCTTCAAGGATCGGGAGATGGATATTGATCTAGAAAATGCGACTACACCTACTATAGCGTCAATACCATGGCTGCCAGGAAAATGCATCCCACAAGTGCCACAGGCCCCGAAATACATCATCAACTCACAACGCATCGAAGAACAAAAGAAATATATGAGAGACTACGCCCTAGTAGGAAAATTCCTAGGGCTCTGGCCTTCAGAACGGGATCTGATCAAATGGATACAACATTGGTGGAAGCCAAGAGGACACTATGAAATGCAACTGGGATCCAAGGGCTTCTTCACAATCATCCTTCATAACCTCGAGGATAGCAACCGCATTTTTGATGGAGGGCCTTACTTCTACAACTCAGCCGGATTCTTCTTAAGATTCTGGACCGAGAAGTTCAACCCTGAAAAGGAAGATTTCACGCATGCACCAAAGGAAGATTTCACGCATGCACCAGTATGGATTAGACTATACTCTCTTCCCCAGGAATTCTGGCTGGAAGAGGTCTTGGCCGGTATACGTAACACCATTGGAATCTATGTTAAGTCTTCAGAGGATACCAAGCAGAGGTGATACACCTCCTATGGGTGCATTTGCGTATACCTGAACATAGCCAAGTTGCTCCCGGGATCCATAATTCTCGAATACCATGACGAGGACTAGACCCAAACCATCGACTATGAACACATCTCGTTTAGATGTAGGAAATGTCACGAGCACAAACATCTCTTCAGAGAATGCCCCCTCAATATTGATCACAAAGAGGGGAACCCAGAGGTCGGCAAAGACAAGGAAGGCTTCGCTCAACCAGCAGGAAAAAGAAGACAAGGAGGACGGAAGCAGCCAACCCAAGTAAGTAAAGATCCTTCCACTAGTAATAAATATGCAATACTACAGGATCAACCAGAGAATCCATCAGCCCCCATAAACCCCAATGATCTCCACGCGGAAAAAACTTCCCAACACATGAGCCCAGGGAGAGAATGACCAATACAGGAGAAGGAACCAGATCACTCATCTCTAGACCCCGCATTCATCCAACAAGATCATTTGGAGATAGAGGATGGTGAAGCTGATATGGAGCTAGAAGAGCAAGAATTAGCTGGGGTGGATCTGGAGCACCTCGAACACGCCTATAGACATCAAAAACTGTACACCATACCTAGGGATCAATTACGGAAGGTGCACAAGGTATTCCTTAACTCCTCAGTTGGATCCATAGCTCGATCTAGCAAGGGTCTAGGAATACAGGGCAATTAGTCAAAGAGCCAAAGCAAAACTCAGAAAGATGAAAAGAAGAGAGGAAGGAAGTCAACCAACAAGCTCATACAAGAAATAGGTCACTTCATGGTGAACTCCAGTCAAATCGACCTTATCTCGGACAACTTTCCCCCTCTCTCCACCCCCTCATCCTCATGAAGATTATCTCCTGGAATATAAGAGGCCTCAATGGACGTAGCAAGCAAAAAATGCTACGAGATCTAATCTTTGCAGAAAAAACAGACATAATATTACTTTAGGAAACAAAATTCACAACTGAAGCTATTGATAGGCTACTCCCTTACTGCTGGAAGCAAGGGGAAGCAGTTTCTACTGCAGCCACAGATACAGCTGGAGGACTAGCTATCCTCTGGAACACCAACTCAACGCTCATGGAAAACTTTGTCACTACCAAATGGTCCATCATTGCAGACTATAGGCTCATTGGCTCTAACAAACCTGGACACCTGACCAATGTCTACGGGTCAGCTAGCCCCAGGGATAAGAAAGCCTTTATCAGGAACCTAGAGTACCTCTCCACCTTAACTAGGAACAAAAGATGGATTATCGGTGGAGATTACAATCTCATACACAACTTGGATGAAAAAAGAGGGGGATCAAGACGCCTGGATCAGGACTCCACTGACTTCAATAGCCTCATTGACAACTTCAACCTCATCGACCTGGAAACCATCACTGGCATCCATACCTGGACAAATAGAAGAACCGAAATACATCAAATCGCATGCAAGCTAGATCATTTTCTCATTTCTGACTCCCTTATGATGGAAGGGAAAACTCTGGAAGCAAGCATTCTGGATTTCCCTGGTTCAGACCACTGGCCCATTCAGCTATGGTTGGAGATGCCAACCACTCTAGGGAAAAAACCCTTCAGGTTTGAACAGTTTTAACTCCACCACCCAGATTTCCAAGTAAAGATCCAGGATTGGTGGAGGGAGGCAGAGGTCCCCCGCGACTCCAAGATGTACAAATTTCAACAAAGGCTAAAGAACCTCAAGAAAATACTCAGACTTTGGAATAAGCAAACCTTCGACAATATCTTTGATTCCCAAAAGTAGCTGTCAGAACAAATGGGCACGATTCAAAACCAGATCCGGCTTCAAGGGCTAACAGACGAGCTTAAAACCCATGAAGCAAAAGTAAATCAATAGCTGGAGGCCAGAAATGGTCAAGAAGAGATTCTGTGGAAACAAAAATATCACATCCAGTGGCTCAAGGAGGGGGATCGAAATACCAAATTCTTTCACAGAACCACCATTCATCGCCATCATACCAATAGAATTTCACAGTTAAACTCCACCAATGGCGAGCCTATCCACTCCCATGAAGATCTGGAGAAGACACTAATAGACTATTACAAAGATCTCCTCACGGAACCACTCCTTGACAGATCTGAGGCCATAGCCAAGGTCACGCAACATGTGCCCTCCCTAGTCACTCCGGAGCAAAACTCAGCCCTACTCCGACCCATTTCTATTGAGGAGGTGGATCAGGCGCTTCAGGACACCCCCAAGTGTAAGGCTTCTGGCCCCGATGGCTTCACCAATGATTTTTTTCACCATTGTTGGCCGATGATCAGGGTAGAGGTGTAGGAAATCATTGAAGACTCCCGATCTACAGGAAAAGTCCTCCAAGCTCTCAATGCAACTTTCCTTACCCTCATCCCCAAAGAGGGGCAGGCCTACCACCCTAAGAAGTTCAGGCCCATAGCTCTTTGCAATGTCATCTATAAACTCCTAACCAAAGTGATTTCTCGAAGACTCAAGCCCATCCTACCAACGATCATCTCTTCGAAGCAATCGGGCTATGTTGAAGGCAGACAAATCCTGAACAATGTCATCCTAGCTCATGAAGTGATTCACTCTTTGCAGAAGACCAGAACGCCATGTATGCTTCTTAAACTAGACCTTTCTAAAGCCTTTGACAAGTTAAGCTCGGACTATATGCGAGAAATGCTCCTTGCCTTTGGCTTTGACAAGCTCTGGGTGGACTGGATTCTGAATCTAACCTCCTCGGATTTTTTCTCCATCCTTATCAATGGAGTTCCCTCTCGTCCTTTCTCCCCTTCCAGAGGAATCAGACAAGGAGACCCTCTTTCCCCTTTCTTCTTCATCATTATGGCCGAGGGTCTTAGCCACTCCATTCACGTAGCCATAGCAAGCAACCTGCTGACAAGTCTACCTCTGCATGGTATCTGCCCCCCCATCTCGCATAGCCAATTTGTGGACGACACTCTAATGATGGGTACCCCTACAACACATGAAGCTCAATCCCTCCTCTCAATCCTTCAAACCTTCTCTAAAGCCTCAGGACTGGATTGTAACAAAGACAAGTCTCAAATCTTATTCTTCAATACGCCTCCTTCGATTCAATGCCATGTCTCTGATATCTTGGGTTTCAATCGAAGCTCCCTTCCATCCAAATACCTTGGCATCCCCCTAATTGATATCGCCCTCAAAAACACCTCTTGGGAACATCTCCTCTCCTCCTTTGCCAAAAGGTTGTCTTCCTGGACCTACAGAGTACTAAACCTTCCTAGTCGCCTCATTCTCCTTCAAGCCGTTCTTCAAGCCCTCCCCATCTACACCTTTTCGACACTTGCTGCCCCAAAGTTTGTCCTCACAACTATAAAAATCTTACAGAGGAACTTCCTCTGGAAAGGCCTCAACACAGGGAGGAAAATAGCGTTGATCAGCTGGGACAAACTCTGGCAACCCAAAGAACAGGGAGGCCTTGGGCTAAGGGACCCCTCCATCATGAATAAAGTCCTTAGCGCCAAAAGCTGGTGGCGTTGGTTAAAAAATCCCAAGGATCTCTGGGCCAGGCTCTGGAGAAGGAAATATGCACCCGATATGGCGGAGAAGAACTTAATAAGATGGAATGGGGACAACCCAGGATCCTTAATCTGGGCAGCAGCTAAGCAGAATAGACATCTGGTAACCAAACATGCTTTCTGGGAAATCCGAAATGGGAAAATAGCCCTCTTCTAGAAAGATTCCTGGCAGCAATGGCCAACTCTAGACCATGAGGATTGGGCTGAGAATATCAGCATCCAAGCTACACACGTAGGCCTGACAAAAGTCGATGATTACTAGCAAGACAATCCTACAGAGGACACTTGGTGACGTTGGCACTTAAACAGGGAGCGCCTGAACCTGGAGGTGCACGTGGACCTAAGACCCTGGCAGGAAGAAATGTCCAAAAGAAAAAGCCCCAAACTTACAGGAGAGGATATCCTACGATGGGGATACTCGCCACGGGGCACCTTCAACATACGAGAGGCCTATCTCATCAAAAATCACTCAGACCCTCTACCCACAGGGAAGGTTTGGAGAAAAATCTGGGACCTTAAACATTGGCCTAAAATCACTCTCTTCCTCTGGCTTGTCGCCCATTTGAGCATTCTCACCTAGGATAACCTCTCAAAAAGAGGATTTGTTTGCCCATCTATCTGCATGCTCTGTGGAGAAGCAGATGAAACCATGAATCATCTCCTCAACACTTGCCCCTACACTTCTCAAATCTGGGATCAAAGTGCGCTTATTATGCGCACCTTTGATCGCAAAAGAGACAACATCATTGATACAATTACGGACTGGAGGGACCAAGTGTTTCAATATTCCTTTCTAAATCGTATTTGGCAACTTATTCCAGGCTTCATTCTATGACAGGTGTGGAAGGAAAGAAACAGAAGGCTTTTCAGGAATGATCACCTCCCGTGGCACCACTGTTGGAACCAATGTTGCCTCAACATTTTGGAAACTATCAACCTTCAGCATTGGACTGAAAAATATCTGATTAGCAATCCCACAGAACTTCTGATCCTTCAGTACTGGAAGCCTTCCCCAATTCTTCACTCACCTCCTCCCGTTTCTCCTCCTCCCCCTCCAATCAACCTCTCCTCTTGGACCCCCCCCAGATGACTTCATCAAGCTCAACTTTGATGAAGCCTCCAAAGGCAACCCAGGATCAGCGGGATATGGAGTGGTCTTCCGCAACCACCTTGGACACATCCTTCTCATTAACGTAGGATCCCTTGGTCACACTATGAACAATGCAGTGGAACTTTGGGGGCTCACCAGAGGACTGCAATTAGCCATTGAGAATAGCTTCACCAAGCTGATTGTCGAAGGAGATTCCCAAATCATTATCAATCTCTTCAAAAGAATCTTAAATGGAGCGGACCTAGAAAGAATCTCACCCAACTGGAGACTCTCACATGGGCTAAAGACTATAGCAGATCTTTTGCAACCCAATCAGGCCTTTATACCTGCTCACATCAGGCGAAAGGCGAACCAAGTTGCGGATGAACTGGCTAATCTGGGGACTAATTGGGATGGACCAGATCTCCTTTGCAAAACATCCCTCAACCCTGCACACCCTATTCTCCAACAATGCATTTGCAAGGCTGCGGAAGTGGACAAACCCCCAGATGGGGTGTTAGTGCAGGCCACTTGGCGAGAGGAGAAGGAGAGGTCAGGCCAGCGAGGCAGGGGGCCATGTGTCGGGCTCGTGCCAAGTCCCGCCACCTAAACCATGCATTTATTTGATATTATGACGCCCGCTGCACCATTAACGCTGGTGCACCCGACTCCCATTACCGACTATACCATGGCTTCTCTGTCTGCAGGTGACTTCAATCCCCACTTACGACCTGACCCTCTCATCCCTCAGCTGCCCAGGCCTAGCTCACTTTGGTTTTTCATGGTGCTCATAGCCTTCGGACTTCTCCAGACTCTCCACGTCCATCCGAAGCATTTGGTTCAGTTTTTCCCTCCCTCCAAGCTCAGAATGTCGCGCCAAAGAGGGAGGCCAAGGAGAGGATCTCCAAGGAGAGGATCTCCATGGCATGCTCCTCGACCCCGTGTTTCTGTTTCTCCCCCTGGTTCGCCCTCAACGCACTCCTCGTAGCCTTTGCATCTCGAGATGGAACCTCTCGCCTCCTCCACTCCGCCTGCCTCCCAGTTCGAATGTCTGGTCATCACTGATAGCATGTCAGGATCTCTCTCGCGATTTCCCGCAGCTCCACTGAATTTCCTAGCCAGCGGGCCTTCTTTTGCACTGGCAACTTGCTCCTCCCACCCACCCTTGGGGGTGCCACCTTTTCTTTGAAATGCCCGGCACAGTATGCACTCGTCTACCGACTTCATCCCTGACTCACAACTGAAGGATAGTCTGGCCATCCTCTATGGGCTGGTCTTTGATCTTCGACAAGGATTGGAGGACCTCCAGTTCTGACTGCAGCTTTTGGATGGGAAGACTTCGACCCTCCTTCAGATCCTTTCCACCTTCCAGGAATCTTTCCACTCCACTCCATAAGTTGCGGCAACAAAATAGATGCCCCATGCAGAGGTTGTCGATAGGAATGAACAGGTGCAACAACCAGAAGGGGACGACGTGGTGCAGGTCACGCACGGGGACATGGAGGCTGCGACAGCTACGGACATCCATGCACACAGTCCACCTGGAGTCACCCTGCCAACTGCCAACCTGGAAGGGGGATACTTTGCCGCTGACATGCAACTGGAAGGTAAATCGACGCCCATCGAAGAGGAACCTTGGGATGCAGCCTACCAAGCCACCTGGCCAGGTTATTTGCCAATTGTCTGACCCCAATGGGGATCTGATCTTTTTACTAGTTTATTTTCTTAGCTGTAGCCTAGTCAAGTTAGTTCTGTTTATCTAAGACTATCAGACTGTAAATTGCTAGACTTACTCGACTTGCTGAACTGGTTTCCCCTCTCTTGGGGCAGTTCAGTAACTACAACACAGTTGTTTTCAAGTTTCTGTAACTCTGCACTGGTTTTTGAAGGCCCTTTATATATAAAATCTCTTACCAAAAAAAAAAAAAACATGTACTATTGATTATATTTATTACTTTAAATGACATAACGCACAATTAGTTGCACTGGTGATTTACATATAATATATGACCTGATGCTTTAAATATAATATACGCACCGATGCTTAGTAACAAAAAATGGCGCCAACATCTCACCTCAAATATTCGAAATTTCACTATCCTTCGGTGCACACGGTAGTACAAGAACCAATGTGACTAACTGTAAGAGAACTAGTGTGTAATATTTATATGAGCATTGTTGTTGCATAAAAAACATCATGTGTTGGTGCATACAACAACGATAAAAGCACCAGTGTTTCATATAACACAAAATACAGAGCCCGTGCATAAAGTTTTTAAGAGAAATGGTGCTTTGTGAGTGTGTGTGTGTGCACTGGTGCATGTTAATTAAGAAAACACATCAATGTGTGTTACTTTAAAATGCATTGGCACATTTGTTTACCGATATAAGCACAAAAAAAACCTTTGCTACAACCTCCACTCGCCCAATTTTTTTAAGTTATATTGAACATCCATTAAAACCTCTACTAAAACCTTTGCTACAAGGTTTTTTCCTTGCAGTAGAGTATCATTACCTA
>SNQJ01S0105727.1:0-18924 GCA_010110895.2 Picea sitchensis | reverse complement strand
AAAAGTATTTATGTCAAGGAAAAAGAGGCATGTGCAACCAGGTCTAAGTTTCAATAAGTTATCATATGGAAGAAGAAAGCTAATATCCCTGGTCTTACCCCTCTCTCACATTTTGAACAAGTAAAAGGAGAAATGGCCCTGAAATCCTGGGAAACAAATATGGAAGAAGGAAAGAAACTTTCCAGAGATGCAAAAGAGGCTTGTCTAGACGAATTATCTTCAGTAAATAAAAAGCTAATTGAATTTGAATGAAATAATATCTCAGAGTCATTGGGACAGATTGAGATAGAAATGAACCAACAAGGCTTCAGGAAGAACATAGAAACTATTCAGTCGACCATCCAACATATGAACCAGATCGATTTACTAAAAATCAACGAATTGTTGGTTAATCCAAGTTTACAATATCAAGTCACAGTCCAATGAGTGAACAAGATCTAGGAGAATCTACCACAAATACAAAATAAGATGTTTTCCTTTGAATTGAATGAAAAGATTGAGCCTTCAAGATTTGTGGTAGCATTGATAGACATGTGCACCCAATTCAATGAATAGAGAAAATATAGTGTGGCTGGGAGCAAATCAAAGAACATATACAACGTCCATTTTCTCTGTCGGTACTCTCCCTCTCCTGCCTTACCATCTTCACTTCCCCTCTCTCTACATGTCACATACCCCGCCTATCCCTACGGCCACCTGCATTCTCACATCGACTCATCCCACCTCCTTATTATACACTTGTCCCCATGTCATCCTACTCATGAACAATTACTCTTCCCTGTAATCGTTAGTTATCCCATAACGAGCCTGCGTTGATCTATTTGTTCAATTACCACCCCCATTTCTTCAACTGCAATTCTTTATCCTAGTGAACGCATTCGAAGGGATAGATGGCAACTAATTCGAATGGAAAAGATAATAAGACAAATGATTGTGGTGGCCTTAATGAACATGTTTACCCGACTTAAAGAAAAAATGAAAACAAGTACATCTACAAGCAAATGCAGAGACAAATGATGTGCCAACAAAACTCAACAATATTTGCATGATGTTATTTCATTKAGATTGTATTCTATTTTTAGGCATATATTGTGGGAAGTCCAAYGATTTTTAGTTGAGACCATTTTTGTATAAATAGATAGATTTTAGATMTACAAYAAGATTCTTCTTGCCGAATGTAAAAGAGAATTTTTTTTGAATATTAATACAAGTGCAGACAGAGATTCTAAGTTTCGTTCAATTTGAGTTATGTGTTTCATCTGTGTTTCCATCTCTCTGARTTTATTTTTGTATTTATTGAAGAGTGAATGATTACAATTTAGTACTACATCTACTATGATCATAATATATCAGGAGTTCATTCAGTTACAAATTTTCCACTATTATTACTTTGAGTAAAACAAGACCTGTGATCTATGTGAATTACTGCATTTTTATCTCCTTTCAAGGGTGCATATTCTACTTTTATTCTACTGCAAACAAGGTGAGACTTATCTATAATTGATACCTAAATTTGTTTTAACTGTTTTGTAAATCATTTCTACACCATTTGACATTATAATTCTGACTCAGATAATGAGATACAACCTCTGTACTGTCTTATCATTAATTTCATTTAAGGATTATTTCTTAGAAAACTGAAGGTAGAAAAAAGCACTCATAAAAATACTTCATTTAAAATCTTTGATGCCTGACATTATTCTTTGAGCCTTAGAATCAATCTCAGGAACAACATGGTGAAGAGAGCTATGTATGGATTTTTTGTAGCTATGTTGAACATAAGGAAGTCTTTCATCCCATGTGCATGGATTCTTGGAATTATACATCCTCATGATATCAACAATCATCCTATTGACTACCTATGTTTTTCCATCAGTATGTGGGTGGAAGGTAGTCGATTTGGTTAGCTTGGTGTCCATCATCGACCATAGGCTGAACCAAAAAGTGCTTAGGAACATACTGTCTTGATCGAAGATAATAGTTTGTAGGATCCCAAAATGAGTCCCAAACATGTGTGAAGAAGATCTTAGCGGTGGCCTTGGTTGTGATGCTCTTCTTGCAGGGTGCCAAAATTGCTATCTTAGATAATTGATCAACAACCACGAAGACACATTCATTCTCATGCTTGTATGAAGGTAGACTGAACATGTAGTCCCATGGAGATGGACTCAAAAGGCCTATCCAGAGTAGGAAAAGGGGAGTATAGCCCCTATTTCTTGATGGTGGGCTTGGCGATGGCGTAGGAAGTGCAGGAACTGATGTACTTGCAAACATATTACTAAAGCTTCGTCTAATAAAAATTATTTTGCAGTAGTACCACTTTATTTTCTACACCAAAATGTCTCGTTGTCGGATTGTAATGAGCTTCCCATATCAACTTGGCACTCTCACTTGAAGGAACATAGAGATGGATTATATGGCATAACAATCCATCTTGCATATAAAAATCGAGAATTGTTTTTCCTAGGCTCAATAACTGATAAGAAATAGTAAAGTAAAAGACATTATTGTATAATTTTTCTCATCCATATGTCTCATGTCCACAGGAGTTAAGAACTGTGGTTAGCGTTGCCACAAGGGGACATCTAAGGAAATATACAACATGGTTGGTTCTACCCTTCTTGTACTTGATGGCGGTCATTTTGTAACTTCTCATGCTGGTCTTTTTGTAACTTTCCTTATTTCTGCATGAATTGCAAAGTCCTATGATCAGTGTGGATGATCGTTTCCTTCCCCATAATGTAATGCTTCCACTATCGACATGCATACACAATGGAGTACATCTCTTTTTCATAGGTGGGGTATCTGCAAAAAAAATCAGATAGGGTTTCACTGTGATAGGCTATAGGATTCCCATGTTTAGTGAGAATTGAACCGATAGCATAATCTGAAGCATATGTCTCAATCTCAAATGGTTGTTGTAGGTCTGGAAGAATCAAGACTAGTGTTGAGAAGAGGCAGAATTTCAAATCCTTGAATGATTTTTGTTGGGGCATGGAACACACAAACTTGGCCTTCAAGCCACCCTTGGTCACCTAGATTAGGGCCCAAGCAATATGAGAGAACCCTAACACAAACCACTGGTAGAAGTTGGAGAGGTCCAAGAAGTTGCGGAGCTCGGTCATTGTCTTTGGGGCCAACCAATCGAGATGACTTGGATCTTGGCTAGATCCACATGTACACCCTGCTCATCCATAATTTATCCATAATATTGGACTCTCTGCATGTCAAAGGAATACTTCTCCAAATTGGCATTTAACTTGTGTTGGCGCGGGGTGCCTAATAGCTGTTGAATATGCTCCAAATGTTCCTCCCTAGTTTTGTTGAAGATGAGGATGTCATCCAAATATAAAACCACAAAGGATTTTGTAAATGGTTGTAATATATCATCCATCATCCACATGAATGTGTTCGGGGAATTATTCAAGCCGAAATGCATGACCAACCACTCAAATAGGCCTTCTTTATACTTGAATGTTGTCTTCCACACATCAATTTTCTCAATCAACACCTAGTGGTAGCCTGACTTCAGATCAATCTTACTGAAAAACTTGGCTCCCTTTAGTTGATCAAGAATATCATCAATATGGGGAATTGGGTAACACTTATTGAATGTGATCTTGTTCAGGGCTTTTTAATCAATACAAATTCGCCATGTCCCATAACAATTGGGCTCTCGCAAGGTGAGGATCTTTGTCTGATGTGGACGTTCAGAATTAGCTCTTGGATTTTGTGTTTGATTTCTTCATTCTCCATAACAAAACAACTATATACAGGTATATTGGGAAGAGGAGCACCATGTGTCATATCAATGGGGTTATTTACCTGACAATCCAAGGCACCCCAGTAGGCGAGGAGAATATGTCTTTGTACTCCTCTATTATTTCTTCCATCGATTTTTGTTGGGCAGAGAGACCCTGTGCAGAGGTTTTCGCAATTGTAGTGACCTTTTGTTCACCTTCCAATCGAACCATACAAAGGAAAAATATCCCAGTCTAAGAGACCACATTTATGCATTGCTTCAAAGAAATTAAAGAGATGACAGTGTTTGGGACTGCCTTCAGAACCCTATAGAGTTGATCTCCCAAAGTAATAATGACACTAGGAGCCTAGATTCATAAACAACACGATGCTTCCACATATATGGTTTTACTAGCAAAACATCAAAAAATCAAGGCGTGCAACATCATACAATACCTCGTCTTTGAAGGGTTTCATGTCGTAGTGTAGGAGACATTATTGGCTAACATGGATGTCTCATCTCGGGCTAAGCCAACCGATGGTGTATGGTTGAAGATGTGACGTCGTTGTCAGGTTCAACCTCTTGACAACCTATTTTTAGATAAGTTTCTTATGGATACCACTGTCAACAATGAAATGGAGTGGGGTTCCCTTCACCCACATCCATGAGTGGAAAAGGCACTCCCCTTCTTTAGTCTCTTTCGATTCCTTTGGCTGGAATTTTATGGTAGCGATGTTGACACTGGGTTCTTCATAAATGATCTGTATCCCATTTTCTGGTCCTGAATCATATTTTGAGTCAACATTTGACCCTAGGTATTTTATCTCAGCTAGCAAATATTGTTTGGAGAAACATTCATCATTATTGTGCCAAGGGATTTCGTGGAACTCGCACCATTTTATAGTGTCCTTCTTCAAATTTCCATTACCCTTATTCGTTGGTGGCTTGGGATGGTTATCCTGGGGTTGGCCATCCTTGCTCTATCCTTTGGCCTGGTAGTTAGGGCCACCCTTACCATACTTTGGTTTTTGCAAATTTACAGACCTGAACCCTTGCTTGTTTTGTTGCTTGAACTTTTACTCAATTTTGTTAGCATATTGGTAAGAGGCTCCCAACAACAAGATGTCCAGAAACTCCATTTCAGTTTGGATGTATCTATGCAGGGCCCCATGGTATTTTAGGAACAAATGTTTTTTGGAGTATTTGATGCCCAGTTTGGTGCACAAGGTATGGAAAGTATTGGTGAACTACGACACTATTTGGCCCCTCTCTTTGCGTAGTGTGGTCCATCTCGTGTACTGGTCATCATAACTTCCAAAAGGGTAATATTGTTCCTTGAGGGCATCAATAAAATCCTCCCAAGTGGGTCCTGGACCAAAAATTACAAACTCATCCTCGACATGTTTCTCACAGTAAGTCTCCCACTAATATCTGACATGGGGAAGGGCTTAAGGAGCATGAAGGTGATATTTTCACTATTGGATAAATTATGGACAGAGAAATAACCCTCTAGAAGATTTAACCATTTTTCCAAAGTGTCGACGTCTATCTATCCTTCAAATATAGGAATATCAAAGTTAACTTGTACCTTTAAGGGTGTCACACCTATGAAGTGAATGTTGGTTGAAGCTGCCTTCGTTGTTGTCGACAGTCATCGAAGGATCTGGGAAAAAATATCCATCATCTCATTCCTATGTCGCGTCATGAGGGATTCCTAGAGTAACAGTTTGAAAGGATATCATGTCTCGTCGTCCCTCTTTTCTTCTTCCATGGAACGTTGCTTGGGCGTTCGAGAGCGGTTGTACAAAAGAGAAACAAGCTTGAGACCCAACTCTTTATACCCTGACCTCGTCGGGGACATGCACTAAGAACAACAAGGAGCAGATTGCTTTGATACCACTGATCTAGATTATTTTGGGAAATGATATGAAGGAAGAAATATAACAGACATATAAAAAATAAGTACACAAAGATATGGCAAGGAACATAGTAATACATTAAATCTCAAAAGTTATTAATGACTGTCCAAAATACAAAAGACTGTAAAATACAAAAACACACAAGCTAGCTAGAATGGTGGTATCTTATCTATGATAAAAAATGTGTCGACTATGCTCATTCACAATAAGTTGAGTACAATGAGGCTCCAAAGGCCTTTTTTACATAAAACATAAATGACAAAACCTTAAACATCCAAAACCCTAACCCTAGGAGATGAAACGCCAAAAGATTTGTGGGCCCCGATGGGGGTAGTTGATACGCCAACTTCCCGAGGGTATAACATTTACATACAATATCTATTTGGGGCGCACAATACATAGTTGGAAAGGTATAACCAAGAAGTACATATTTTGTTCAACCTAGAATGTGCCTTCAGCTACATGCTTGACACTGTCGAGCCTAAAAAACATCGTTTAAGGCCTCAAAATGGCCTCAGAAGTTTGGGACCAAAAAAACTGTAAAACAATTGCCAAAATGGAAATTGGTCTTTGATCCAGTGGAATAAGTGGGTGGCCACCGATATCCACCTAAATCAATAACCTAATTCTTGGAGTCATTGGATTGATTTTTGTATTTTAAATGGAAAGAACATCTATATGTTCGTTCCATCATAGTCTTATAAAAAAATTCCTCCTCTCTTTAACTTCTAGCTCTTCTTCAGATGGACCAAGGACCAATTCATCATCGTTTATGTGCTTCATCATTTTTTATCTTCTTAGGATGACCTTTTGTTTCCTCATTGTGAGTCCTTGCACAAAATTCAACAAATGTGAAATCAAATGTTTGAAACATGTTAGTAATTATTATTAACAAGTACAATTATAATAAAAAGTCAAAGAAAAAGTTCATATTGATCACCTTTTTATCCACCTAATTGCTCCCTTTGCAACATTTCCATGAATCTTTTACATCCTTTTCCACTCATTTCAAACAATATTTTGGATTTTTTTCAATTTTTTTCTCTTCATGAAACACATTATCCAATACACATCATTTAAACCTATATATAATTCAAATATATTACTTTTATATTAAAATTTAAAAGAACTTCCCATGCTCTCTTCTTGGGATGTGCTTCCCTTGCCTTCTTTGATATAATCCCCCCCACCCCTAATCTTCTATCAACCATATTTTATCAATAAAAGTCCTACATTATGAAATACACAAATTATCAAATATGTTTTACAAACTAAGTAAATAATTTATGTGTTCCTCCAATTCAACCTTTAAATAACTCCCTCTCTCGATATAAGCCCTATATGGCTCTCTTGCATGCATGTCAAACCTCCCCAATGGTCAATATAAACCATGTCTATAAGGATTTCATTGTATCTTCCCATGATTGCAACATGCTCTTATGTGTTTCTCACTAGCATGCCAGGGTCTTTGCCGAAGTGATATTTAGCATTGCAATCCACTACTCTGACTTAATCTATGCTTATATCAAACTAAAATTGATTAATTCGAATTAGGCGGTGCATATAATACAATAAAACACACCGATGCACTTAAGACATGATTAGGCACTTGTGCATTGTTACTATACAATGCACATTGATAAACTTGATAATGTTCTTTAAAAACAAACATCACCAAAATGGTGCACTTAATACAATATTTCACATTGGTGTGTCATTTTTGTACATTACACACTTTTAAATTTGGCAATTAAAAGAAAATTATGCTTAACAATGCTTTTAAATAAGAAATGTGCTAGTGCATTGTTATTTTACAATACACTGTGAATTGTGAACATTTGTTTTTGTTTTTTGAAACTAACAATGGCTTTACACTCTCATATTTTTCTTCATTAACTTGCCTCCTAGGAATATTGATATTTGAGTGCATCCATATAACAACACATATCCATCGTAACCTTGGATTTGTTATGTTTAAAGAGTTATCAAATTATTTGAAGTGCCAAAACCTCTATTCTTAACTACCAACTTGCATTTCTATTTTAGGAAATTTCTTATCCTGCAAATTGAGAACAAGTTGATTTAATGTAAATGGAATTTCTCCTTCCAAGTATCTTAAAATTCATTCCTCGAACTATTTCCATTTGAATTAAATCTAATGCTTCCTTTTTCCATGAACTATACCCCACAACAATTTTGAAGTAAATTGATATAATTTCAATCCTTTAACATAAAATAACGATTTCCATATTTAATTCCACTTACTTCTAAACAACAATTTCTCTTAATAATTTTTCTTAATACACTATAATTAGAGAAATCAAGTTACATTTGGACTAAAATATTTGCATACCTACTATTTTTTTGGGGATCAATTCACTATTTAGCAACATAGTCTCTCCAAATATAATAAATATCATATGATTTATATGTATTATTCCACTTTACAGTTTATGTCAAATATTTTGTACATTTTGACTTTAAAAAATTGAAGCTTTTTAATCAATAGTTTTCTTTTGGAAATGATATTCTCATAGTGCCCGTTCTAACAATGCACCTTTTAAGGAAATTTCTAATTTATGTTTTATTTTGATATGGCTATGTAGTGCCATAAATTTATGTTTTATAAGATAAATCTTACAAGACGGTTGTAGTTTAAGTTGTTTCTCTTTTTAGTATCTTTTCACTATTATGTTAGTAGTAATATTTTTTAGGGGTTTGTGGGATTTGACGTCATGTTTTAATGAATATGAACTTCAGCGGATGTAATGTGAGGTTGACTCTCTTTAATTCATTTGAGCTTAGCCATATGTACTTTGTGCACAATTGCAAGCATGCCACAAATCATTGTTGTGGGGGATTTTGTTCATGAATGTATCAAAAACTTATATCAACCGTCAAGCGAGTAAATATGGCAACAATGCAATCAAATCTTATGCTTATTCATGTATACTAACTAAAACCTATTTAAATGGTTTAAAAAATTTTGAGGGAAAGAAGGGAAACTATTTATTATTCAATGGAAATGTAATAAAACATGAAATGCTAGCAGAAGAGAAGCTTGTATATGTGGACTCCATTTTTTCTCTACGGGAGTGTTCTTTGATTCCTCTAGTGTTAGAACAATAGGTTCAACACACCTCTAGATCTTCTAGAGGCATTCAATTGACTAGAAGAGTTGACTAGGTAGTGGATTGGTTAGTTTAGTCGATCAGGATAGTTGATTGGTGTGCAGGTCAATGCAGAAAAGAAGAAGTTTGGTGCATGCCCTAGAAAATCAAAATGACTAAGTCTTCCTCACTTGAAGGGAGTTAGTTATATATTGGGGATACATACACATACATGGTCCTATGGATCCATTTATTAATGGATTTTATGGAACTTTTTTTTAAATTATTTTTTTCTATGTTGTATCAATATCTTTTGACGTCACCTATTCTTTGAATGTATATCTCTTCAAGTCTACTAAGTCCCTGATTCTCCAACATGGTATCATAGATATTTATTTAAGACCTAGCCTACTGTCTATAAGTCCTTGGGAGGATGTTTCTTGCATGAACTCCTATTAAGTCAGATATCTCTAGTGATTGAATTAGGCTTTCGACTTGAAACATGAATCAGGGTTTATTGTAGATCAATATCATGAGTTCCAATCAAGAACCCGTGGTTTTGAATGGACACAATTATGGTATGTGGGCATAAGATATGGAATCTAAAATTAACATGAGGGTTCACTTCATGAAATCATCATCCATGAAGAGAGAACCCCATGATATCCATATTAAATTAATAATATTTAATATGAACATATTATATGGTATTGACAACATTAGATATAATTAGTATGTATATATATACCCTTATGTATATTAAAAAAATGCTACTGAAGAGTAAAGTGCTTTCGAAGTTTACAAAGATTGCAGTGCCGGATTTGAAGGATGATTAATAGAAGTTTATCATCGATAGGAAGAAGCATGAAGCTATACGATTTATACTGATCTACATCTCTATGGAGATTTTCTTTCATACAAGCCTAATCGAATATCCTAATCAAGTTTGGAGGAAGTTAAAGACTTTATTCGACAAGACTAGCAAAATTTAGGTTACATAGAGTGAGAAAGAGTTGATCTCTCTTGATCCTCTCTCTTTTGACAAAATTGAAGATTAATTGTCTCATGTGAAGGAGATACAATTGAAATTGGGTGGATGTTAGAATGTTTTTCCAAAGAAAGAATGTAATCTCATAGGACCGATCCTGATGAATTTGAAGACACCCTATGATGTATTATGTTTGACATTTCGTACTAGTTGGGATTTTGGAAAAATAATATAGTAAGGATTATTATTTCAATTATTTGTGTGGTTTGCTAATTAGGGAATAAGAAAATTACTTTATGAAGAGAAACTTGAAGTTAAGCAATGAGCCCATTTTCGTAAGGGAGAAGATCGAAAAAACTATAGAGAAAGAGGTTAAGCATGAAATCGGGAGAAAAAATGTGATTACATTGAATAGACTATTAAGAATAATGTCAATGAACACACATAAACTAAGAACGGTAAAAAGAATAAGACCTATTAGTATTATGGGAAATTAGGACATATGGAGAAGGCTTACTGGAAGAAGACTAAAGACCTTGATGATAAAGTCAAGACTCTTTAAGGAGGATAACCATATTTTCAAAAGGTACGGAGGATAACCATATTTTCTCTATTAGCACTTCTCCATCCTTGCATGCTCACACTTTTAAAAGTGAAATGATAGTTAACTATGGTTGTACCCATCACATCACTGCAAATGCTTCTCCTTTTTATTCATTAAGTAAGTCTACTGACGAAGAAATATTTGCGGTAAATGATTATTTCCTTATTGTTATTGGTTGTGGTAAAATTGAATGTCAACATGGTGTGATCATTGATTTGTATCATGTGCCTAATTTGAGTGCTAATTTGTTGTATGTACCCAAACTAACTGTTACAAGAGAATCCCCCTGTGAACAAGTGGATTCCCTCTTGGGTTCTAGACTCCTAAGACCAAGACAGAAAGGGTGCTAACGTTGGTCACTGACATACTTTTAAACCTAGCTAAAATAATGTATAGAGAAGAGGAAGAAAGGTGTACCTCTTTAATGATGTTCATCCTCGCACAGTCTAAGTTGAGCTTTGATCCCCAAGCTCCTCGATAATTCCTGCAAAACAAACAAAGACAAAACAAGCTTCCTATTCTACTAAGATTAACTAGAAATCAGATCTATCTAATAGAGACAAGTTCATGTAGAATAAACACAAACTTGAAAGAAACAGGCCAAGCACATATGTATATTAATGAGAACAATAGAGAATACTTACAGACCTTTGATGAAGGTGCAAAAGCCTCTCCCAACTCTCCTTGTCCAACCCTTTGCTCAAATAATCCACACAAAATGATGATGCTTCAATGATAAATCTCCCTTATGAGATCATAAGTTTGATGCCTTCAATGTCCCTTCCTTTCACCATGAAGAGGCCTCCTTATATAGGCTTGGAGAGGCCTAAGAACTTAATAGATTCTTGGGATAGGTTGAGGATCCTTATCCTTCAGTTGTGGATCTTCCCTAAGATTGAGCCTTGACCTCAGAACTGAATCCAACCAACTCCAGAGATGAAAGGGATTCTTCCATGATTTCTCTCAACAGTCCAAAATTCCCTCAAAAAGGGTTAGCGCTCCCTCAGAATGGGGCACAGAGTGTTGCAACGCTCCCACAAAAGAGGGTACCGAGTGTTGGCACTCCCTGCCAGTGTATAAGGGAGCGTTGCCTTCCAAAATTTATTTTTGAGTGGATTTTTCCAGGGCAAAAGACTTGTACTCTTTGTCAAATGATTTCTCCTCTTAAAAACTAGTCTTTTGAGTTGTATTTTAAGTGATCTTGATAATGTTGTCTGAGACATGACATAGGCAAGATGACAGTATGATATTTGCGACACTTGCGGCATTGGTAATGATGACACTACACCGTCATCATAAAGAGTACTTTTGATGTATAACAAATTTCCCCCCAAAGTGCAAAGTTAGAAAATGGGAACTGATGACTGAAGTACTTTGTAGAATTTTTCGAGCAAGGGTATGGACTTAGAGAACCTGGAAGAAGCTGCACACAACCATCAAACAAATATTATGACATGTTTCAAAACCAAGGCAGGCATACCTATGCTTGAGTGATAAAGACTTTCAAGGTATGGCCGCCATAAAATACACTGCAGATCCATAATTATATTGACAAAAAGTCATAGACACTGAAGATACAATGTGGATCTATACTCCTATTACCTGAATTGATCGTAGCCATGAAGAATACATAGTGGATCTACAAGACAACAAGACATAGCCACGACCAATACAAAGTGGATCTATGTGACAGTATATGTGTCAATGTTCAAAAGAAACTCCGTCACAACCTGGGAAAAGTACATATAAGAGTGACGACTCAACCCAGGGTCTTCTTACCGATCCTGATGTAGTACGAATATAACCATGTGAATAGGTGTCTTGATGTCGAACATGGCATAAACCACTTGATTACCGGTCAATGAGGTAAACCGTTAACAAGCGCAAGGGAAATCACCATTGATGCCAATGATTCCCAAGGTACTCTAGTACATTCCAACGAATGTGAATGGATGATCTCAACTTGAACATCCATGGAATCATTCGATCAGAGGTCAATGATGTAAACCCACTGTCGAAGGTGAGGAGGCCTGCCATTGAGGCATGCAGGTCCTAAGGTACTAACTGGTTTCTAAGTCTAGTTCTCGGATAATGTCCTGAAGTCGATAGGAACATACTCGTCGAAGGAGGGCCTTGATGTATCTCCCATCAATGACACAAAACTGACACAAAGATGTAATTGGTGGATCAAAAGAACATGGACTGACACAGGTATTGAAACAAAAATTTGTGATGGTTGACTTTCGAGGCAGATACTTCCCTTGAACACTGAGGCACAATAGCAGAAACATGACATGGACCAAAACACGATGATGTAATGGATACCGTGACTTTTGTCGGGTGACCCAAAGGAGTGAGAAAACTCAGAGGATTGGTTTAGTGCAGAGGCTAAGCGGATTAAAATGTGTGCAAAGACAAAGTGCCATGTTCAAGGGCGACTGTAAGAGTTACTTGAAATTTTATCAAAAACTTCTTGCCTTGCTTCTTTCAATATTTCCCCTATCTAGATAGATGAGTACCTCTTTTTTATTTAACGAGCTCGTGAAGGGTAACACATGCTCGATATAGCTCACCTTTGGTAATTCTCTGTTCCTTTATTTAACGAACTAGAAGAATTAAGGGTTCGGTCTCGTATGGGCCCTTCAATGTATGATTTTTTAACGAGTCGAGAGAAGGTAAACTCGGTGGTTTTTCATATTTATAGAGTTTGAAAATGACTTAAAGACGACTCTAGTGTTGTCCTTTTTTGTAATGTTATTTTCACAAGCCCGAAAAAGAGATAAATTATCACTTGAAAGACGCCCTTTCAAACCTTTTAACGAGTGGGAAAGGAAGCAAGATCACTCAACAATATTTTCACATTTAGAGAGTCTGAAAAGAGCTTAAAGACGACTCCAGGGGGTTCCTTTTCCATGTATCCATGCAAGTCCGAAAAAGAGATAAAAATTTACTCGGTGCATTCTTATGTTTTTCCGAGCGTGAGAACGAACTAAGACTATGCTTGTTAATGTGACAAGATGAAAACTGAACAAAATTGCTCTAAAACCTGTCAATAATGTCAAAACTACATGCCAACGTATTAATAAGGCCTCCAAAATATTTCTCAAAAACCCAAAATAACTATGCTTTGGCAAAAATGAAATTTTATAAATAGTAATATGGGGTAAAAATATCTTTTACCATTTCATTTGTATAAAGATTTGTAGTAGTGGAGAAATTGATATTTGGAGGGTGAATCTTGCTTTGTTCGGTGCTGGAGCTACGATCAACTATTTTTGTCACCATCTGGACTAGGTTGGTGCTCTTATTCCTCTCTTTAATTTACATGGTTTATATTTCGTTTTTAAGAAATAATTGGGTTCAAAAATTGATGCACTATGATGACACAAGCGCTCAAAAGGGCTCGACGCTCATATAGATCGTTAGGGGGAGTGTTGCATGATTTTTCCAGTGCTCCTCCAATATTAAAGGTATGGCGCTAATGCTTTGATGTAAGAGTGGAAGGGGCGCGGCCCAAAACACACAAAAAACACCCAAAAACTGTTAGCGCTCCTTCAATGTGTAAAGGTGTGTGTTATCGTTTTTGCACAACGCCCTGGTGGCCCTTTTAAGGAAGCGTTGGTGCCCTAGTGTGAGAGTAAAGGGGGCGTTGGCCTCATAAAAAGAGCACAAATGTTTTTTAAGTTTTTTATATTGCCCAATAATTGCCGAAAAATCATGACTAATGACTTTTTGGTTATTGATGATTGTAGGTAAACTCAACAAAAAATCATGATCGAGTGGAAAGAAAGAGAGCATGAGCTTGATGACTTGGCCACATTGCAAAGTCCTTGATCAAGGGCTGCAATGAGGAACTACAGTCTCCTCAAGTTCTTCAAGATGCAAAAGATGAAGAAAGAGGTACTTCTTCTCGAGTATATGATCGGGTTATGGAACGTTGCGGAACAAGGGTTCCAAATTGGAACCTAGCTTCTTACCATTGAGTTGGAAAATGTATACTTCCTGACCCACCTCTCAAAGAGAGGGCCCCCTGTTATTTTATCTGGACAGAGGGAAATTCCCGCACCTGTGCATGAGTACGTAGAAAACCATTGTGTCCCAGGATCGATATTAGTGGGAGGTAGAATCACAATAAAAGACATTAGGGATGTAGCTCTTCAGTCCATTCTATTTTCCATTACGAGTATAGCGGGAAGTACCAGCTCGCACTTAGTTTCAAGATCACAGGTGGCCTATGGTTTATAGTGTCTAGAGACAACACTGTTTAACTGGAGTGCAGGGTTCCTTCAGAATGTGAAAGAGCATATTATGAGATACAGAGCAGGGAACCAAAAGTAGTTCGGATATGATTCATTCTTGGTTTCGTTCTTCTTAGAACGCATTCCTCAGATGCAACCTCAGATTGCATTAGCAGTACAGCCAGTGGGAGAACCATGTATGGAGCGATGGAATAGCTTGTCTCCGAGACTTTTATCAGAGTCAGAGTTCAAATTCACCGGTGATTTCTTTGCTTGGTTGAGATGCCAATTGATCGTGATAGAATATTTCCCATACGCCGGAGTGGATTTTCGGGGGAGCATGGACTTGGTTCTTCTGGAAGGGGAGATTTAGGATGTGTCAAGTGAGAAAACAAAATGATATTGTCAAGTTTTTTTTTATTTTAAAACTTATATTATTTTTTTGGGGTACGTAGAAGAGTTTCTAACGGATATATTGTTTCATCATGCAGACAGGGGAGAAACACGTCTGGTAGAGATATCGGCATTGAGGCACTGTGGGGATGCTCAGATAGTAGTAGATCATGAGGTAGCAGCAGGGGGTCTCCGAGAGGTGGATACAAACCTTCGTGGTCTCACGATGGGTATCCCTCCTCTTAAGAGGGAGGATGTACCCTTGCACTTGTAGAGACACATAGTGGGAGTCTCTGAGAGTATTAACTCTTTACTGAGACGAGTACCCCATGTGGTGGTGTGCTACTTAGAGCACAATGTGATGCGGGACGACTAGGACCTCACTGATATTTTTTGTATAGTCTTTATGATGATGTTATGGGCATGAGGACCCAACATTTTTCCCTTCTATGTACTTTTTTGATGTAATCGAACATTTTCTGTCACGTCGTATATATATAAATATGCGAGTTTTTATGGTGCATAAATGATGTCTTTTTGTGATGCATTTAATTTACATGTGATGTATGATTTATTTCCTTTATGAAACCTCATCTATGTGCGAGATATTGATCCATGATGTAATTGGCTAATGAAACTGAAGTTGAATTAAGTTTTCTTGGTTTGTGTCTGTATTCGATAAAATAAAACATTCTTTCAAGATGATGAACTCGTAGATGGAGACGTAATAGGATAGGATTGTGAATAGTGTAGATTCGATTAAGTTGGCAGACCACAAGTTGAGAGTCTAGGTTAATGATCATATGAGATATACCTAGGGAGGAGGCTTCAGTTAAAAGTTTGATGACAACATGATATTATACCATGTTGTTAGTTGTTGGTCCTAAGAAAATACCTCATGAACTCACCAACTCCTCAAAGTGGTAAATGAACCAAGCTGCAAAAGCAACATTCTAGGTGTGTCGACTAGTGCCATCCGCAAACCCAACAAAGATGGGAAAGGAAGATGTCATCTACGCATGAAAACACAAGACACAGTATAAGCAGCTAAGGTAAAAAGTCAAGCATGCAAAAGAAAAGACACACCAAACTAAAAATACAATAGCGTACAAAGAACACATGCTAGATGTTCTATGCATAGTACTTCTTAAGGTAAATCCTCGTTCGGGGCTCACCCAGGGATATTCCGTCGTAGTCAACTAGCTCATAGGATCCTCTATGTAAAACACGTTTCACGATGTAAGGACCATGCCACAGAGTCTCTAACTTGCCTGTCCCTAACTTATCATGAGCCTGGTCATAAACGAGGACTAGGTGGACAGATTTGGCGTATTGATTCTTGATTCTCTTTTGATACGTCTCGTTAATGAGAGAGACATCACGACGTGTTTCATCCAACCTGGTAAGGTGTAAGAAGCATTCTTATTTGGCAGAAGTGTGAGGCAGGATTTCTACTTTGAGTTTCAACGAGGTAATTTCACACTAGATCGGTAAAACAACTTCTATTCCATATACTAATTGTAAATGAGTGAATCCAGTAGCATTTTTCACTGAAGTACGGTAAGGCCAAAGAGCAAAGAAAAGTTGTAGATGCCAAGATGTCTTGTTTTCACCTACCATATGTTGAATCATGGTTTTAAGGACCTTGTTGATGGCTTCAACTTTTCCATTTTCTTGAGGATAGTACAGGGATGCGTTCTCATGGCGAAAAACTAACTTGGCATGCAACTCACTCATCATCTGGTTTTGAAAGTGTGAACCATCATCAGTGATAATGGCTTGTGGAACACCAAAGCGAGTGATGATGTGGTTGAAGAAGAAAATAGTTGTAGTACGACCATCATTCAAAAAGGTAGGCATAGCCTCAACCCATTTTATGAAGTAATCGACGACCACAATGATGTAACCATGCCCCCCGGCTGAGGTAGGCTTACACTGCATGAAATCAATGCCCCATTTGGAAAAGGGGTCAATGGAAATAATAAGACGCAACGGAGTGGGGTGGGTGCGTGCCTTTTTGTGAAAAACTTGGTAGGGTGGGCATTTTTTGAGTGCCTCAATATAATCTTTGAAAATAGAGGGCCAAAAGTAGCCGACACGTAAGATTTTCTGAGTTGTAGCCATCCAAAAAAGATGACCGCCATAGACTCCAAGATGATATTCATTGAGAACACGTTCAACCTCTTCATGAGTCAAACATCATCATAGGATAGTATCAATACCACGGAGATACAAAGTGTCACCGATGATAAGGTAGCAGCGAGAATGATGGCGAATACAACGACGTTCTTCACGAGAGATATCAGGCTGAAAATGTTGGGTCTGGAGATAAAGAAGGATATCTCCATACCAAGGATTGGACATGCTGATGAGGAAAAAAGTCTCATCATGGAGAGAATATCTTGGCTCAATATTGTCATCATCATGGGGAAGGTCGTTGATAAGTTCCGCAAACACCAAGGATTTTTTAGCTTTGGACTTAGCAAACTCGAGATCGAATTCCTGAAGGATGACGATCCATTTGCAATATTTTCCCCCAAGAATTTGAAGTGTCAGAATGTGATACATGGGGTTAGAGTCCGCGACAACTATGGTGGTGCGTAGCAAAATGTAATGACGAAATCTCTGGACAACGATGACGGCTGCTAGAGCCAACTTTTCAACATGTGAATATCGCAGCTCTGGACTAGATAGACTTTTGCTCAAATAATATATCACATTTTCCTCACTGGTAGGGTCCTCTTGAACTAAAACCGTAGCAATAGTAGAAGTAGAGGCTACTAAGTAAAGGATATATTACTTCATGTAATTTGGAGGATGCAACAGAGGTGTGTTTTTCAATGAATTCTTAAGAGAAGCAAAATATCGTTGAGCAGTGTCATCCTAGATGAAAGGGGTGTCTTTCTGCAATAATCACATAAATCCTGTGGTAATCTCAACGTAGTTACAAATGAAACGGTGAAGAAATTTTTCTTTCCCCTGCAAAATTTGGAGTTGTGCAAATTATTAGGTGGAGGTAAAGCAAGGATAGCCTTAATTTTTAGGGGATCCACCCGAATCTCGTCCTTGGAAACAATGAAGCCAAGGAGTCGACCTGATTCGACAGCAAAGATACACTTATGTGGGTTCAAATGAATGTGGTAGAGCCGACATCGAAGAAAAATAGCCTGTAGATGACCAAAATGGTTTGATCGACTGGATGAATGGGCAAGTAAATCGTCAAGGTAAGGTTCCACAATATGTTTGATATCGTGGAAAGTATATGACATGGCCCATTGGAATGTGGCACCAACGTTTTTTAGGCCAAATGGTAGTTTCCAATAGGTAAAAGTTCCCCACGGGAAGATGAAGTATATCTTATGTTGATCAGTGGGTAAAATGCCAATCTGGTTGTACCCTGAGAAACCATCCATGAAAGAGAGAATCACACTACCTACGCAATTATAAATGATCTTGTCGATGAATGGCGTAGGGTAGTTGTCTTTTGGACAAGTCTTACTGAGTTCCCTATAATCAAAGCAGACATGAATGGTCCCCTTCTTTTAGTGACCAGAACAATATTTGAAACCCATTTCGTCAAAGGGACAAGATAGATGAAGCCAGATTTCAATAATTTCTCAACTTCTGCCTTAATAGTCATGGTCTTCTTAGGATGGACCAAGCGGAGTTTCTGTCGAACAGGTTTTACACCTGGGTAGGTTTTAATCTCATGTACAACAATCAAAGTATCGATCCCTGACATTTCCTCATAGCTCCAAGAGAAGACATCAAAAAATTATTTAAATAAAGCGGTATAAGAAACCACTTCCTTGGGCGAACAATTAACACCGAGATTAATATTTTCCACGACACCTTCCTTGATTGAAATGTCAATAATGATCGTAGAGGTAATTTTTCCTAAATTCCCCTCAGAAATAGTATCTTGTGTAA